>AWUE01013456.1:0-240106 GCA_001974825.2 Corchorus olitorius
AAATGTACCCGAGTTGTTAGCTCACTAATGAGTGCACCGTGCCTGGACCGTGAGGTCTTGGGTTCTAAATTCCCACGGAATGTTGGGTTTTAATTAGTTGTTTATTTATTTGTTTGCATTTTGTAATTAGTTTATTTAAGGCAATTTCTTAGTTGTATTGGATTCTCATTAGATTTTTGAGCATATAAGGAATTATTCTAATTGTAATGAAATTTCAATGTACCTCTAAAAAAACTTCTAAGAAATGAAAGATAATGTTACAGTGAAAGTTCTCTAGTTTAAATTAGAGATGGTCACCTGATCAGTCGTCAGCAATCATAAAAATAATCCCCACAAAACCTAACTAAGCAGACAGGGCAAGTAAAAAAAGAGTTGGGTGTAAGTGGTTGGAGAGCAGGTGTCAAGTAGCAACTTCAAATAAAGCATAACTACTGGGCAATGGTATTTACATGCTATGGCATCATCGTGGGGGCGCAAGTCAAGTATGTTACTTGGAGATTGGGAAAAATACATCCAAAGTGGCCAATAACCAAGGCTTGCAAACCTTCAAGACAACCATCCCCCAATCCCTCCATGATAACCGCTTCATGATGTTCACCAGAATGTCATGATCCATCTCCTCCCATCTCCTTTTTTTATTCAAATCATTCTCGTCTGCCCTTATGATGTTTTTCCAGATTCTCCTCTCTTCCATCTCTCTCGAATAAGCCACCTCCTCAAGATGAATTTGTAGTCGCTCTAACTCTGATATCTTCCTCTTCCTCTTTCTTCCCTTCCTTGGACCAAAGTCCACTGCCCCAAAAAGCAAAAGCAAAAAATATTTAAATCCACAAGAAAAAGCTGCCTGGTAATACAAGTTTTGAATGTACGAACCAAAGAAAAGAATTACTCTTTTTCGATAATTAGGCTGTTGACACAGTGTCCTGTGAACCTATAAATTAATTCTGCCAGAATAAGAATATATATAGTAAAGTTAGAAACAAGGAATTAAAATGCAATTGAACAAATTTAGATTATATAATCTAATAACTAATTCAATAACTGGGCAGTGACAGACGATGGAAGTAGATAATTAATTCATCCAAAATCACTCACCTCAGAAGAATTCATCACATTTTTAGCTAAGTTTGTAAGATTAGTAATAACACAAACAGATGGGAGTAAAAGCATAGCTAGCAGTACATTATAACAGCTAAAAGCCGCACAACCAAGCCGAAAAGATTCAAAGCAAGCAAACAAATCACACCGATCGATGATAGTCATCATATAAAAATAAAAATAAAAATAAAAATAAAAATAAAAATAGCACAAACAATAGTTCGTGGTTTGGATTTTGGAAAACGTACCAACTTTTACTGGGTTCGCCGCTCCCCCTGGGTTCGAGCTATCCGGATGAGAATGGTAGTTTTAGAGTTCCGAATTTTTCAAGAGATCCAGGTGTATTGCAAACTCATTTGAAAAAATACATGTCAAATCTGAGCCGCGGATCCTACAGAGAACTCCGATCCGGTCTTTATAAAGGTAAAACTCAATTTTAATGCGGCAGAATCCGGTGATGGAAAAACTCAATTTTAATCCAGCTAAGCACTGCTGCGGCGATGGTATATCTCTGCTTTGCCCAATAACAAATTAAGAGTATTATTGTCAATCTTCATGAATGTGTAATCAAGATTACAGAGCAGCAGTTCATCAAAAAATAAAAATTACAGAACAGCAATAAACAACTCAAATCCCATCCTATAAATACTCATAGAAGTTTAGAGGAGGTATTCCCACAAGAAGGTGACAATGAATAAAAGCTTTACAGGGGAAGGAGGAGGGCGCGGACTCACTTGTTGGAGAATTGGTTGAAAGATTTGATGGAATAGAGGATTTTATTGGAAGAAGAAATAAGATGCAAACTGCTCAAATAGAGAAAACGGTGTTAATGCTAACTAGGGCAGCGTTTTGACAATAAAAATAGAGACACGTGGCCTATTTCAAGCCGTAAATCATCCTTATGAGATCAGTGGACCTCTCCACTGTTTTTATAGCAGTGGAGAGAATCTCTCCCAAAAAAATTCATAACTTTTAAGAAAAATGAGATTCAATTAATTGAGTGCTTCCCAATTCCCATTAATTAAACAAAAACATAGACAGTAACTAATACATAAAACCCAAATCAGATTAAGTATCATATTTGGCACAGTTTTTGCTAAAATTGGGCCTTAACTAGGGAACAACTTACATTCTTGTGAATGTAGAAAACCATTGTTGGGAGAGCTTTACCCACATAGTGGGCCAACTCGGCTCAAACAAGGTTAACTTGTAAATATACCAAAAAAAAGAAAGAATGAATTCTTCTTCCATATACTCTCAACTCAAACATTGTCTCTTTCATTGTTAAATACAGGAAAAAAAATGTACAATTTTTCTTTTGAGCAAACTGCTAAACACAGGAGTACATAACAACTCTAGTATTCTGCTTCGGACAACACCTGATATCCTAGTTTCCATTCTAAACAAGAATTACACTATAAATAAACACAGCATCTCAGGTTGAAGCACTGTTCGACTGGCAAAGAATTTGGTCCTTGGAACAAACTTTTCCGTGTTTGCACCAAGACAGACTAATAATATACATAGATAAAGCTCTCCGAAGGCCAAACAGAAGAAAACCTGTTTTGAAGCAGAATGGCCCTTTATTCTAATCCTTTTTCTTTGGTTCTTCCAGAACAAATTCAGCATACAGATCCTTCAAAGCAATTACAACCGTGGTGATCAACGGGCCCATGATTGCTCCCTGTGGAAAGACAAGCTCAGTCACACATTCAATTCCCCAGAATAGAAATACATTTGAAGTGAGCTAAACTGTTTTAAAAAGATGAAAAATACCAAAATCATAGATCTTATTTCATTCGGAAGCAAATCAATTCAAAGTTTTATAACATTGGCAACTTGGAAAGTCCCTTATTGCAGCCACAGTATAATTATTGTTAGTCTTTCTTTCTTTATGGAACAGAAAGGTTAGATAACCTAAAGGATTCCTTTTAGTTAATGAAAGTGGTTTTTTTCAAAAAGGATAGAAGATCAGGAAAAAGATGAACACAAGGTGCTAAAAGTTACCTCAACTGCAGAAGGGAACAATGTCATTCCACCAATGATGCTAAGCCCAGTAAGATATGCACTGTAACCAGGTATATTCTCCTGAATTTCGGAAGCACCATAATCCATAAGAAAAATATGAATGATAGAGAAGGTCACAGCTAGTATGTATCTACTTTCCAGAACTAGCTGTACAGCTGCAGGAATTGTCGCAAACCATGTTGGAAAGATTGGCAACAAGGGGCTGATGAAAGCAAGCACTGTTGACATATATACAAAGTGTATTTTGTACAGTCTAAATAGAAGCCATGTAAGACATCCTTGAAATACTGCAATCTCAGCTGTAGCCAGAAGGACGCCAGAAATAGCATTATCAAGAACTTCAACACATCTAGTCCTAGCAGATTTTGAAATCGGAATCATAGACATCACCTGTTCTGTTACCCCACCAGATTCTGATGTCATAAGGTAGTATAGAACCCAAAAGAACACCATCAATTGAGATACAAAGTTGAAGACCTCAGCGGCTCCAGAGATGATGGAATTGCCAATTGTGAGCATGATTTTCGCACCTCCACCCAAAACAGATGCACTATTTGCAAGCACCCGTTGTGAAACATCTGCACCTTTAACAGCAAACCCTTTCGCCTTCTCAACCAGATCTTCCCGTGTGATTATCAATTCTCGGAAAATGGCATCAACTTCTGTGTAAATTTGTCCCCATTCGCGATTGCTCACCCTTTTCCTCAAATTCAAAAATTTCTCTGTATAAGGAGATGGGGTCATCAAAGCTGTTGATTGCTCTGATTGACTACTTGCAGAAGTTATGACAAAATGCTTAATTCCAGTCACAAACTCTGTCATGTTATACTGCATTGCCAAACTATCAATCTGCTCAGACACCGTTTCATAGAACTTTGCAGTGTACCTATCTACCATTCCAGAAACATCATTCTCTTCCATCCATTGTTTGATACCAATCCTCTCAGCATAATTACTCTCTTCCACATGAGCTTTCACCGAAATCACAGCATCTTTTCCCTCAACACCAATCTTATATGAGAAGAATGTAGCTCCAGCAAAAGACCCCACGATCATACCAATCATCAATCCAATTGCCACAATAGTACTCAATCTTTTCAATATCCCACGCGTGAAATACGCACTTACTGCACTTCTCCTGAAACTGTTACTTCTAAATGATGAAACAGCAGACAATGTAGAATCCACATTTTTAGTACTAATTACGAATCCCAACACAATTATTACCAATGACCCAAGACCACCAATTCTCTCATAGGCAATTACAAAAACAGCAAAAGCCACTAACCACCTAATTAACTTTGAAAATCCATTCCTATTTTTCCTTGACACAGTAGATTTTGGTCTTTTAAGAAACACCCTCAAACAAACATCCTTAATATCAACAAGGGTACTTATAAAAGCCTTAAACACAGCAAGAGGAACCGCAAGTACAGTCTCAGTGAGGCCTAATTTCAGAGGTTCACTCCAAAAGTCCACAAGGGTCTCTTCTATACCTCTCAGAGGAATTGAACACAAGATTGCCCATTGAATAGGCCTAAGATACTCTTGCAAAAGCTTGCAAATTCCATACACAATGAATATGGTAAAGGCAAGACCGGCATGAGCCATGGCTATGTAAAGAGCCAACCGTACCTGGGGATCGCTTGAGAGGCTGTTTTTGTGATCTGGGTTGCTGGAGTTTGGCGCTTGGGGTGGCGCGTGAATTTGGTTTGGAGGCGCGTCGCTGACCCCTGGTGCAGGGGAAGGCTTTCTTATTGATGCGGATCGAAACATGTCTTGCCATGGAAGAGTTGTGGAGCTTGCCTTCGATTCTGGTTCACTTGAATATGGAACCAACTCCATTTTCAGGACAGTTTCCTCAACAGAAAGATCAAGTCTTTCCTTTGTAGAAGTAGAGAGAGAAAGATGAAAAGAATCTTCTTTTAGACCGAGAAAGAGCCTTACAATGACCAATCAGGGCCTGACACCGAAGCAACAGATAGATAGATAGCGAACACAATTTTATTCTACTATTGATGATGAATGGTAAGAAAAGAGAGAGAGAAAATGGGTAGCAGTTTTTCTCTTCTTATATTTGTGTCAGTAACTTTTCTGACTACAACTATATTTTATTTAGGTTCCATGAATGATTGGAAGGGCTTTTGTATTGTGGGGGGTGTCTCTTTTTTTGGTTTGGAATTAATGCTGTGGGGATTTATATGTGTATGTACCAAACTGCAAACAATAGGGTTCCTTTACTTTTGTTCTTTTTCTGCATGTGCTCAACTTGTTTCCATTGCTTTCCTTCTCATTGCTTATTAGTAGTACAAGAACAGTGGATTATCTTCTTAATCAAGTATTTCTGCAAGATAAGGAAGCAAAAAACACCTAAAAGAAAGGTATATTTCTTTTGCTTTGTAATCAAATTAAATAAATATATGAAACTTCTTGGTCAACACGGAAATATATGTATATAATATTCTAGTACTAGTATTCAAGTAGTCTTTCTTATTCCATCCAATTTCAGTTAACAGAAATTAATGAGGCTGCAATTGTTAGATTAGTGAGGGATGGGGAATCTAATCATGCTGTAGGTAATTGAAAGTAGAAATTGGAATTGGCTGTAAATGGAGAGCCGGTAAAGATAGGAAATCCATGTGATTGTCGTTTTTCGATTTGTACTTAAATGTATATTATAATATCCTCCATGTTCCCCACATTGCTTGTCTGGTCTATGGAATTTTGAGGTGATCAGCTCATCCTTTTCTGGAAAACGAATTTTATAGTAATAATAATAATGTTTTCTGCTGGGGCCATTGATTTTGACTGGAAATTGGAAGGCAATGTGGCAATTGGCAAACATCCAAAAAACCTATGGCCCATAACTTATGGTATGGTCTAATCTTTGGTAGTTTGTTGCATATAGCCGTGAGCAATAGCCAAAAGAAGAATGCATGAAATGAAACACCTGAACTTCTCTGTTAAGAATTTTTTATCTATATATATTCGCTTTTTATGTTGTTTCATTTTCAATGACAAGAAATTCCTTCCAAGGAGGGATTTTTTCTCAATTTGTCTTGTGTTACATAGATTTATCAGCAATATTAATGTAGAAAATCTGCTCATCAAAGATGACACCCATTGATTCTCTTGCGCAGGCAAAAATAAGCACACAAGCGGTAGCCCAAAGCCATGGCAAGTAAAATCCACACTTCTTGCAAGCCACCATCAAGGTTAACCGTGTCAAATGAAGGTGAACTCTGCAGAACCCTGCAGCTACCTTTGCTTTTACATTCATACAACTGATCTCCAGAGTATTGCACTTTCAAAAGAAGTCTGAACCCATAGTACATGAAGGATAAGTACTTCATCCACTGCATAAATTTTGGTATGTGCTGCACATAAAACAACATTTTCTTTAGATTTTAGTAACCTTAAATAATGTCTCCATGAATAGTTGAAAGCAAGATTTACCTGAACATAGTAGCCTCCTGTGAGAAGAAACAACATCAACACCAAAGAGGCAATCATCCCAGCCCTTTTAATACTCAAAATTGCAGCTCCAAATAGCTCCCCTGCTCCCTAAATAATAATTTCATTTGGGAAGTTGAAGTTCTTATTAGTTATATTAGTCCAAATTACAAATGAAAACTAGCATTTGAGGAGTTATTAAAGCAGAAAAAAGATCTGTGGGATTCCATTGCTGGACTTACTTGGCTTATAATAGCTGTCAATAAGATGGTAAACAATGTGAGGAAGAAGCAAGGGACAGTTCTCTTAAAGCCAGCCATGAAGTAGACAATCAACATGAAAAATGTAGGATAGAAAACATGTGCTATCATGTCAGAAAGAGTGCTGCACACATAGTATACACTTAACCTATACATGTCTGCTTTCCTCTCTTTCACCAAATACACCTTTTCGAAAGGAAAAACATACACTGCTCCAAATAGTGATGAAGATGTCCAGAAAATGCAGATGTAGAACAGCAGACCAACCTGAAATTAATGAAGAAATATTTTATGCATTTTTATTGCTCTAATAATGTAATGTAAATATGTAAGAGGATATTTGAGAAACGGAGGGATAATGTTACTTGATCTCTCAATTGAGCCTCAGTTGCAGCGCTGGATTTCCACCAAAGAAGACCTAGCAAGAAAGCAACTCCCACGGATTGTACTAGTCTTAGCTTATCAAAGTAATCCCTTCGCCTCTCTCGAAAAGTTCTCTTAAATATTATCATGAACTGCTCCCACCAAGTCATTGTCCAGTCTTTCTTAACCTGAATGGCTACTTGAAGATGCTCTGGTGCCTTGCTACTTCGATGGTTCTCTTCCTTTTCTTTTGGCTCCAAATGGGTTTTATATTTGAGTTGAAGATACTGATATAATAATGCAAAGAATAATGTTTGAGATGGAGACATAATAATCAAATAAAGAAAGGGATTCATGAGTAATTAGGTAAATTAATATATGGAGTTGAAAAACATTTCTACTTTGATGACAGCGCTGTCAGAATCAGCAGTTGCTTGAGATGCTGCCACTAAATCTTCAGGGAGAGTAATGTCATTCACTTGGCCAGTTGCTAAATCGAGCAAGAACTCGGCTGGATTCATTGCTATTTCAGGGATGAATCTCAAAGACGAAAAATACTCCATGGACTCTCTTGGCTTCCCGCAGTAGACAGGGTAGCCTTCCGATATCAGAAGAAGTTTGTCAAACATGTGAAACATTCTGCTCGATGGCTGGTGAATTGTTGTGATCACACTTCTCCCTGCCTGTAGTGTACACCACATCAACCACAATCTAATTTACTCAGTTTTCATACAATACAAGCTGTATATAGTGTTTTGCAGATATTAGAGTCAAAAAAAAAACTTGGGGAAACTAATTACCTTTGCGACTCGTTGAAGAATTTGAATAAGTTTATTGGCGGATGTAGAATCAAGACCTGAAGTTGGCTCATCAAGCAACAACAAAGAAGGATCAACAAGAATTTCATAACCAATACTAGTTCTTTTCCTTTCTCCTCCTGATATTCCTTTGACCAATCCTCCACCAATTCTAGTGTGACGACATCTGTGGTTTATGCAATAATGCAAAACAGATCATCATCATTTAGAAAAAAGGTAAGCCATATTATATAGTAGTCTTGAATCTGAAAGTTTTACAGATTATTAATTCTTCACTCATATGTATATTTACATAGTACCTTTCAAGACCTAACTCCTTCATGATCATCTCCACTTTTGCATACTTTTGTTGCAGGCTCATGTCATTAGGAAGTCTCAAAAATGCAGAAAAAACTAAGGTTTCTTCAACAGTTAGCTGAGGAAGCAATATGTCATCTTGTGTCACAAATCCAATCCTGCAGAAGCAGAGGAATAAAACTCTTGATGACAGAAAAGAAAAAGGGTTCATTACAAAATAAAAGATGATGAGCTAATTAATTAACCTTCGCTTAAGAGCCGGAGTGTAAGGAATGTCATTGTATGTTATGTTGCCTTTGACATTATCTGTCAATCTTCCTCCTATTATCTTTAACAAGGTTGTTTTGCCACTTCCAGAAGGACCCATGAGAGCAAGGATTTCGCCAGGGCCCGTGCTGCCTGTTATACCCTTGAGGATCTCCTTGTACTTATTATTATTCTCTAATTGATCCGTGTTCAATTGTGACGCCACCTTCGACACCACTGCCTTGACAGGGTTCAGAGACGCCGCTTGGCTATTCCTAACCTTATACTCCACATCTTCAAACTTGATAATTGTCATCAACAAAACAAACAATTAATGATCATTAAAACTGATGCTATTGCTAGCTATGAAAAATTAAACAAGAAATTAATGAACAACCAAAATGAACCAAAATATATAATTAAATACCACGTACCTTAAGAAATATTGGAAGAGGGTGATGTTTGTTGTTAGCATGGAGAGTGTAGTCTTCAATATCGATCTCGGAATACCTATTTCTAAGGTAAGCTTGGGACATGAACTCTATGTTGTGACCAAAGCCATTGCTTCCTGCAATCTGCATAGACCCCATTGTCATTGTTGGAGGAGACAATCCCATGTCCTCAATTTCCCCTTCTTTTCCAATATCTTCCATGGCTTAAACACTATTTTTTGATCCTACAAAAATTCTTAATATAAGAATTTGTTTAAGTGAATACACTGTGATGAACCAAATGCTTGCCTATATATTGAGGGAAGACTGTTGGCTGGTAGGCCACATGCTTTCCATTCCATTGCCTCTCCCTCCCTTTACTATTTTTTACTTATTTTTCTTTTCTCATGGTCATGGAGGACCTTTTTGGGCCTATCTATTTTTATGAGGCTTCTGGCCATTTCCCTATTTCCAAGCCCAACTCAATTCAAGATTGATCTTTTACTAGTCGGCCCAATCAACCCAAAACGCCAGCGTTTCAAGTTCATTTCCCTCCCCAAACTCTCCTTAATCTCTCCGCAGCTAGCTGTTTCCGTTCTTTCCCAAGAACAATGGAAGAGTCTGAAGACATTTTACTGAATTCTTTAGAGAGTTTCGGGGTTACGATCCCAGAAAACGTCTCGTCGTTTAAGGACTTAACCTCCGCAACGTTGATATCCATCTGCTTCGAAGCACTTAACCTACTCGGAAGAAACGACAAAGATGACGGTGACAACGACATGTCGTTTGCCAATTCAGTTGAAGCTTCTGTCTCAATGGCTGATAAGTTCAAGATCTGTACGGATATCTCGTTGGCTTTTAAGAATCTGGGTTATGTCGGTGACATGAACTATCACAAGGTATATTGTATAAGAATTTTTGAACTTCGATCAAATTACATAGTTTCATTTTGTTTTTTTTTTATTATTATTTATTTGGGATTTAGAGCTGAGTTTTAGATGGGGTTGGTCTATTTTTATTGATTATATGGTAAAATTATGGTATTTCGATCTTTTAGTAACAATTTATTGTTGTTCATGGTGACTTCAGCTGAAAAATTAAACTTTATTGATTCGTGTTTGATTGTGCCCTTAAAGTAGGAACTTTTCTTTAGCAGAATCTGTTTGGGTTCTTTTCTTTTGTTGAAGGAAAATTTAAGAAAGACATTTATTTATGTTGGTGTCTTATTTTAGGATAAAATTAAAGCCTATACTTGTGGAGAAACTATGTTGTTTAATCTTTCTGCATCTGCTTTCTTTTAGTTTTGATTCTTATTCCTGCTATTCATATTGTTCTGAAATTATGCTTAAAACAGATTATATGTGTTGCTTACGGCAGTTCTTGTATCCATCAGAAGAGGACTTGTACAAGCTGGTAAGGTTTTTGGTGGAGAGGCTTTCCGCTTCGCCTCAAGCTGTAAAATTTTCTGGGAGAAAGATTGTTGGTTTGGGACAGAAAATCAATGATGATAACTTGGACAATATCCCACAGTACTTTACTCAAAAGCCTAATAATGAAGAAGTAGATCAAACTCTTGAAAAGGTCGAAGCCATCTTGAAAGATCTTAGGGTAGATGAATTATCAGAATCATCCAATTTCGAGACTATTAATGCATCAAGTGCTGTCAATGACCCCCTTAGGGTGCATGATATGCCACAGAATGAACTATTTAGCAGTGAGCCAACTGCAGAGGTTGCGGAATCAAGAAATGGTGAATCTGAAATCGAAGAAACTGCAGATCAGAAAGATGATGAATATATTTCAATTGCTCCTAAAGAGCAATGTTCGGAGGTATAATTATTTGACTAATCCAAAGTTTACCTTCCAATCTGTTACTGCATTCTTTTAGTTATAACAGCAATACTAAACTATAAAGTACAGTGTCAAAGGAATATTAGATGTTTTAAAACTTAAATTTAGATACAAACAGTGAAAACAATAGTTTCAACTTAAAGAGTATATTGTGATCCCTTTACATTTAAAACTTAGTCTAAACAGAATTAAAAATAATGAAATATTCATTATTCTTTGTGTGATTGTATCTGATATCCATTGTTTATAAGATACAGTATGAAGCAGAAAACTTGCTATCTCAAGAAAAGTTGCTGAAGGAGGAACTGAGTGCAAATACATTACAAGTGCAGCGTCTTGAAGAAGAATTTGGATTCTTGAAGGCAGCAGCAGATATCGTATTTGATGAAAGTCATCCTCTAGATGTTTTCTTGGAACAACTCAACGATCAAGTTGATGCCAAAAAGCATAAAATTGCAGATTTGGAGTCAAAGTGGTATAATAGCATCATTGATGATAATCTTGTCGAGCTTTTCATGGTCTTTATTTTGGTTATGCAATGGACATTGATGGAAGTTATCACTAAGAAAGATTGCCAAATATGTAATCGAAAGAATAGTCCAGTGTAGCAATAGCATGTTAGCACCAATGTCAACTTTTAACTTTGCATTCCTTTATTTTCCTCCACAGGGATACTTTGCTTATTCCTCTTGAAGAGAAAAAAAGAAGTATCGAGGAATGTCTATATGCAAATAATCCAGAGGCTCAAGAGAAACTTCAGAGGTTGAGAGACTATCAGCTGGAAGTGCAGTTTACTTTATGTGAGATTAGGAAAAGGTACCTATTTGAACCAAACTTTAGTATCGTTATTATTTCAAAATTAAAGAATAAATCTCAAGGGATTTTATCATTGTATCTGTCTGAAAGATGAAATGTTATTAATCTGTGTCATTTCCAGCAGTAGGCCCTACCACTGTCCAACATTCTCCTCTTCTACTGGAATCCTATGCAGGTCTATCTGGTCAAATTGGAGCTATTTGATGATGTCTCTAATATTATTAGAATGATCAAACAAATCCTTAATTCTTAAAAGTTTATTGAACTTTTCGCTGTCAAACTATTCAGTATGATACAATTCATCTTTACACATTGCATGAATTACTCTGCTTTATCTCATAGTTTATATCTTGTTATCTACTATAGGGAGGAGGAACACTTGAAGCTTTCAGCAGATTTCAAGAAACAGCCCATAGTGGCATCTAGGAGATCCTATATTCAACGGATAAAGGAGATCACAAAAAACAGTGGCAAACTAGACACTGACATAGAACGCATCATGAGAGAAACTAGGGAGCTTCAGTTAGAAAGTAATTCCATTCAGGAGCGGCTTCATCGCACTTATGCTGTTGTCGATGAAATTGTCTTCAGGTATGAACTGACCACCAGTTGCAGCTCTCATCATATCCTCCTTTCCCTGCATCCACATCATTTTGAAGGTAACATGTTAAGTTAAAGTGAACCTATATGCTCTGCATTCTCCTTAACAAGAACTGTGCTTTTGCAGGGAAGCAAAGAAAGACCCAGTTAGGCGACAGGCTTATAGGCTGCTCACTAGCATACATGAGAGCTTTGGGCAAATCTCTGAGAAAATCCTCATGACTGATAGAATCAGAAGAGAAATGGCTGACCATGAAAAGAAACTGGCAGCCATTGCTTCCCGAAGCTTAAATATAGACAAGCTACAAGCTGATCTTGATGCCATTGTGAAGGAAAATGAGGACCTGGAGCAGCAACTTGGAGACAATTGATCCTATAATAACTCGTTAATTAATACAGTCCATTCTTTCTACTGATGTTGTAATTTTTATTTTTTTTAAAATAATTTCCTTTACTTGATTGTAAACCATATTCGAGTTTCGAGTTGAGACACAAAAAGTTGTATCATTATAATGTTGGAATAAACCAAAATTTGGTAAGTTGGCTATCATCCTTGTTCCTTACCTTCATCAGGATTCTTCAGCTTTTTACCCAATTGAATTGGCATGGAAATGTAAATATTTTAAGACAGTAAATTTAATTTAAACTAGTAATAAAATCTGTAAAGCTACAATATACTAAGTAATTATAGGTTGTTTCCCATACAAAAGAGGAGAAAAAGAAAAAGTTGTAGCCTCGATTAGATCGAGTGTTTCCAAATCAAAAGAGAGGACGATGTATACAAGTTCTATTACAGAATAAAAGAAAAGAATATACACTCCAACAAGGTTACATTACAAGTACAAAAGCAAAGATTTATACTCTTTTGCGTCTTCTTTCTTCCTCTTCAACAGAAGATTATAAAATGCAAAAAGCTGCACAGCATTAACAGAAACACATCAAAGTAGCATGAACTCATTCTCCTTACTAAGGGAAACAAACTAAAAGGGTTGGAACAATCAGGTTAACAAAAATCTATCCAAGTCATATCCACTAGTCCCTAAGACTTTCCAAGCTTTCCCCAAAATTAATCCTAATAGTAAATTTCGTAATTAAAAAATTAAACAAATTTGAATATTCTATCATCAATAATTGCCAAATTTAAGCTCTTTTGCCTAAAAGAGCATTAATCTTGATGAGCCGCCATCTGAAGCTTCTAAAAAAAGATAGACTCAGCTAAAGAAGACAAAACAAAACAAAACAAAACATTACTGCACAAGGAACTAAAACAGAAGGGGAAACATCTAGCTAACAAACGCCAAAAGAGTAACTATAGTCTACATAGCTAACAAACGCCAAAAGAGTAACTATAGTCTACATAAGAACCATATTAAAAATAGACTAGAAGTTTTCTATAAAATACAATAGAAAATTAGTCTAAGATAATAATATCCTCTGATCTTGAAAGCCTTCCCACCTGCTACTTGCTACGATTAGGAGACTTCTAGTACTTGTATGGAAGTGCCTAATGATGCATAATGCAGATCTAAGGAGCCTGTACGGAACTTCTATGGCAAAGATTATCACAATGCCCGCATTCTATCTTGCATATGGATGATATCGACTACTGCTACTATAGCCTCCCCTTCCATAGATCCCACCTGCTCCACCATAACTAGCACCAGGCCCAGAGTCATAACTGCCACCATAGCCTGAACCTGCATAACTGCCATAAACATCAGCCCCACGGCCATAGCCACCTACACCAACTCCACCATAACCCCCACCAAACCCACCAACATAGTTCCCAAAGCGGCCAGAATAACCAAGGGAAGATTCACCTCGGTAGCCTCCTAAGCTACTGCCCCCATAACCTCCATAACCTCCAACAAATTCACTAGTACCACTACCATACCCATAACCACCACCAAGTCTACCACCAAAACTCCCAGGTGTCCTATAAGGACCAGGACCAGGACCAAACCCTCCATCAAATCCCCCATATGAACTGCCATATCCACCAAAGCCATCATCATAAGAACGGCCCCTAGAATTGCTACCATATGTGGGAGCAGATGGTGGGTTTGAGGCTTTCTTTGGTTCAGCTTTCTTGATCTCCACCTACAACAAAGCAATTTAGTTAACCTAAGTTTGGCTGCATGTAAACTAAATTGATATCCCTTTTCCTGGAGACATCTATACCTAAATCAATCTTCAACTATTTGTAGAAACATAACCACGGACAGTGTGGTAGTTTATGCAATTAGGTAGTGAAAAGTAAGTGAATTAACAACCCTAATATTATCAATGGCATAAATGGAGAATGCAACAATGCAAACTCCACTACAGAAAAAACCGTTTTACATGCAGGTTCCTCGGAAGGTATGTCCAATTTCACTGAGCTTACCTGGGTACCCGCCATATCAATCATATTCCCTTTTGACAACATATCATCTACAATTTCTTCACTGTCAAAAATTATAAAGCCAAATCCACGAGACCTATTGGTAGCATGATCACGAATAATCTGGTGCTCAGTCACTTTCCCATACTCTGAGAAAAAAGTCCTAAATTCATCTGGATGATAAAAGCACCACAAACAAAAATGTAACTAACAATAAAATTTGAAAATCACTAAACTGCAAGAATCAACAACTGAGACTTGGCATTCATACCTTCTGTCATTGATGAAGGTATACCTCCAACAAAAATCTTTTTCGTCTTAAAATCCTTTGAATGACTAGAGCCTTTAGGAATCGTCCTCTTTATCTCAACCTGGTTAAATTAGATTTCATAAGCATCCTCCATAGTTTGCAAACACAAACCCATTTTCCATAGTTCTATAACCATAAAATTTCATCACTAATTCAACTATGCTACACATTCAAAATCCAGATAGGTGATAACATGGCAGTCTAACTCTGTATTCACTTTTACCAAACTTAACTAATAATAATAGAGAACAATTATATACTGTGGCCAAAAACAATAACACTATTATAGCATTATCTGGAAGAAAAGATAAATTTATTTGATATACCTGTTTTCCATTGAGGATATGTTCATCCTCAATAACCTTGTCCACAACAGAAGGATCAGCATATGTAATAAATCCAAAACCGCGAGGCTGACCAGTGTATCTATCTTTCATAATTACAGAATCACTCATCTCCCCATACTTTCCAAAGTGCTTAGTAAATTGAGCTACAGATCAATCAAAATACAACAACATTAGAAGAAAGATCCCAAATTAGATCCAATTTCGTTTTTCTAATTCATTTACAGCTATTTTTTTTTAATTCGATTAAAAAAAATAAGATGGACAAGTAAAAGAAACTCACAAAAGGTAGTGTCTTTGGCCAATCCTCCGATAAAAATCTTCCTGCAAACAAAAAGATATTTAATACAAAGAATTATCTATAAGAATTGCATACGATTATATATATATAATAAGAAGGTATGAGTTGAACACAATACAAAGAAATCAATAGAAAGTTGCTAAATTTGCTTTTTCTTTCTTTGTTTTGGGAACCAAAAGGTGAATTGAATTGAGATGCGATGAGAGAGAGATACTGACCCGGGGCTGGCTCCATCGCCGGTGAGGGGATTGTCGTTCTTGGATTTGGAACCCATGAGGCTACTTTACTTCGTTTGTTTAACGAGAAAGATAATTTGATTTTGATGAAAAAATTGGAACTTGGAAGGGGATTAGGGTTTTTTATAAAGAGAACGTAAGTGGAGAAGGATATAGAGAAAAAAAAAAAAAACACGATGCTTTGTTTACGTAATGACTGTTTTGCCACCGGTTAATGTATCCAATAGACAAATCTATCCACCGACTTCTCGGCTTGCCACGTAATATAGATAGCGACAGGTCGAAATCGGGTTGTCTTGTCGGCTTGATTGTTTAAGGATTCGGATTTTGTCCATCTTGTCCAAATTAACCCCTTTTATAGAACAAATTAACCGAATTTATCGAATTAAACCAATATGTCTCGATTTTCTTGTTAAAAAAAACAATATGTCTTGATTTACTTATGAAATTGTCAATAATTTGTGCAATATTACAATTTATTCATTCATGGATTAATATTGAAAGTGCATTTTTTGAGTAAAAATGACGGATTAATTGGTGCCTTTAGATTCTTTCTTTTCAAGTACGGTGTTATTTTCCATATTTTGGTACTTCAATATAGTATAGACTTTTCTAACCCATGCAATGTCTTAGTTATAGTAATGATCAAGGTAAAATTGGACTATATGGTTGGAGTTTTATGCCTCGTATCTCATCTATAGGGAGCAAAGTTGACCTCTATTAGATTTACATGAGTGTTTGAAAAGAAAAAAGAGTTGTATAAGTAAAACATGATGTATATCATTATCATCAATAAGAGGTTGGATTAGGTAGTAAGCGGCTTATTTCAGCTTAAACAGGTCTTAGATTCGAGAGCTTGCGTACACAGCTGCCCCTGTTGGAAGACTCATCCACCATAACTAGGTACGCAACACGGGTCGGCCCTGATCCGGATTAATCAGGGCCACCATAACCAGGTGCGCAACGCGGGTCGAGATCCATTAATATGGACTTGAGTTGAGATTTTAAATGGAATGGAACATTTTGTCCTACGCTTATATTCATTTATTTGCAAGACTTAATATTGGGATATTTTTATTTTTATCAATTTTTTACTATTATATAACCATAACCATAATTGGACTAGAAAAGCTTAACCAACTCATAATATTTTACTTTACGTCTTTACCAATTACCACTTGTATAATCTTGTGCAAAAACAAAAATATATACCACTTATATTAAGATGACAAGCATATTTACAGCATCTATCAAGAATCTTGATAATGTATCATGGAGATCCAACAAGTGACATATTCCTCACTGTGGTTGATAAATGGCCTTTTAAGCCTCCAAAGCCAAAAGTAAATGCAAATTGAACTGCATTTTAGAGAAAGAGCTAGAGCACATGCACGTTGAAAAATGAAAATGGATAAAATCCAATCTCCATGACCATAAGCAATATTTAAGCATTCCACCCCAAAAAACAAAAGTTGTACACTTTATCATATCTCCCCTAATTCTATCTAATTGTCATCATGAAAATGATCTTACAACATCAAATTCACTACATTCCTCTTTTATTTTCCTGTTCTTTCCATTTCCATGAACTCACTTACATACATATTTTGACGGACCTTTTTATTAGCCATTAAATACTATACTTGATTATTCATTAAGCAAAGTTTACTAATAATTCTTTTTTTTTTCTTCATGATAAAAGTTTACTAACTCTTTCAAACTACAAAAGGGGAAAAGTAGAAAAACAAAATATTATACAAAATTCTCTCTAGAAAAAAGATTTTTAATAAACAAACACGTGTTGATGCTATTATTCATTAATTAATGGTTGTAATCCAAACTGTTAAAAAAATAGAGATCAATATAAGAATCTTGAACTTGATTCCACACATTTTATTTGAAAAAAAAAAACTATAATCTCAATAAGAACATTTTTTTTGGCCATCAATAAGAACAATTTATTGGGAAGAAAATTATTGTTTTTTTTTCGTAAGGAAAAAAAAAGCAAATTATTATTGTTAAAAAGGAAGAAATAGGAAAAAAAAAACCCTAAAAAAAACTCCCTCTTTGAGTCATTGCGCCTCTTCTGATCCTTTCATTCCTCTACTGGCTCTGTATATATAGACAGCCAATCCTGCTACTCTCTCAGCATTCATTCATTAACATCAAAAAGAAAAAGTCTATAGTAGTAGATTTTTATTTTTATAATTTTCTTTTTCTTGTATCAATTTATCATGCCCTAGTTTTTTTTTTTTTTAAATTATAAATAAATAGTAATAATATATAAATATAAATAAATAAATACATTCAATTCTCTCTTCCCTTTTCCTTTGTTTCTTTATTCTCTGTTGTCCTTCTCTCTCTTTCTCTTTCTCTTTCCCTCTCTCTCCCTCTCTATTATTTTCTCTCTTTGCTACCATGAGCAGCAAAGGTGGTGGCGGCGGCGGTGGACGTGGAGGTGAGGGGTCCGGGGTTTCGATCCCAGACAATGCAAAGAAAACGATCCAAAGTATAAGGGAGATCACCGGGAAGCAACACAGCGATGAAGAAATCTATGCAGTCCTCAAAGAGTGCTCTATGGATCCTAATGAAACTGCCCAAAAGCTTCTTTATCTTGGTAAAATTTTAGATTTTGATGTTTTTTTCTAGGACCCTTTTATCTGCTTTTGTTAGGGTTTTTCTTGCTTCTGTTTTAGGGTTTTTCTGCCGCTCTGAGGGTGTGACGGGTTTATGATCTGCTTTTTCTGTGCGGATTTTGTGTGTTTTATGTTGAAGAAGTGAAGGAACTTGGGATTGTTTATAGGTGGGGTTTTGGTGTTTTCGTATGATTTTGCTAAACAAAACTGGATTGTACATTGTTTAATTTGTTGGTTTCGTGTTTTGTATCGAAACAATGAAAAAAGTTGGGTTTTTGAGAGGTGTTTTTGGCTTGTTGTTGAACGTTTTGCTATCAGAAAATGAAGTTTGCATTGCATGTTGTTTGGTCTTCTTTTTGGAGGAAAGGATGTTGTTTGGTTGCTGAAATTGGGGCAGATTAAATTAAAAATTTTTTAGTTAGGAATGTGCTTGGTTTCATCAGCACTCGGCTCTTGCAATGTGCCATTTTTTACCCAATTTTTGTCTGGTTGAGTCGCTGGTTTAATAATACTAGTAATTTTTACTAGCATAGTTGATAATCTTGTTTGGTAACAAATTATTTTTCCAAGATTCAAAGTCTTAATCTTTCATCCTTGTTTTGGGAGTTTAATTATACACTTTCTTCTCATCGAATTACAACTTACATTTTCAAAGTATGACCATCACATTGTTTGGTTGGCAGACACATTTCACGAGGTCAAAAGAAAACGCGATAGGAAAAAGGAGGCAAGTATTTCTTTCTTTTCCAATGAATGAAAATACAAGTTTGCTACATTTTGATCTATATATTGTGATTGCAAAGTATAGAGCTACTTTCAACCTGCATTTATGATGTTGAGACTCAAATGATTCTCTTATCCAATTTGCTTGGCAACAAGTATGCCAGTGGCGAAGTAAGAAGAAATGGATTCTGAACTACTCTTCTTCCGTGTTGGAGTTTAGCTTACTTGGTGTCGTTGAATGATGTTTCTGTTGGATTTTGCTTTAGTTTGCTCAGTGAATTGTGAATAACAAAATTTTCTTTTTATGCAGACAACTGTTATGCAAGGACGAGGGACGCGGGGCAGTCGAGGGAACTATTATACATCACCTGGTAAATTTTTTATTGTTTTTTCCTCCTTCCCAATTATGCATCTGTGTACGAATTTAATGTACTTCACTCGACAAAGTAAATATGAGCCTTGTTCTTTTAAGATGTTGGAGGTGGAAGGAATGCATCTGCTCGAAGGGAGAATGGAGTTCATCACACCTCAGATAAAGGTTCTCAGAAAGGGAAAAATAATGCAGCACCTCACTCGACAAAGTAAATATGCATGACGATATCATTTGTTGCATCTAAATACGAACTCTTTGTTTTCATTAATCAGTTAACTATAGAGAATGCTACAACATCATAAACTAAAATGTGTTTTGTTCTATGGAAGAATACCACCTGCAATATCAAACGGCACCCCAACTTTACCCAATGGGAGCTCCAGTCATGGACGTGTGTCGCAATTGCCTGCTGATGGTGCTAGTAGTGAAACTAAAGATGGCTTACTTGCAAGCAAGCCAGCGACTGTTACAGTGCAACAAACTCTTACTGAACCTCCTGTCCCCAATCCTGCTCAACCCTCTGGCTCTCTGATCAGAGGTCAAGAGAAGTCTACAGCAGATTCTAATCCCTCATCTTCCGTCACTTCTGCAGCCGTGTCTGGTGTCTATTCATCTGCCTCAGACCCTGTGTTGGCACCAACCTCTTCCCGTCATGTTGGTGCTGTTGGCACAATAAAACGTGAAATTGGACGCCAAAAGGAAGCTGCTGAAGTAAACAGTATTCAAGGAAACAAACATAACCCCCATGGTATTGATGTATCTAAGGCTGAGAAAGCAACCTCTGCAGTTCCAAGCTCAATGCATGGAAAGAAGTCTCCCAGCAAATCAAAGGTTGCTGAACAGGTTCAGCAGTCCAAGCCTATAGAGCCTTCCTTGCTACAAGGTATTGCCTCTCATTTGATTTGGGATAACAATAAAATATAGTCATTTATGTGGATCCGTCTAGATTTTGGTCCTTACTGTTTACATCCTTTTGTACAATATCTGTTTTTGTAATACTTGTGCAGGAGACCTCTGTTTTTAGTCTTTTTTCTTTGGAAGTGGGTAGGTATGGTAATCAACGTGTGTTGATTTGCCATTATTCTCTTTCTTTGTATATTTAAAGGACAAAATATTCATTTGGAAGATCTTGTTGCTTAGCTCCTTACTATTTTCTTTGTATTACAAGTTGTCTCTAGGTTTTTCATTAGTTTGTTTTGCTTTAGAGTCCGTTTGCTAGGAAGGAAAGGGGTGAGGAAGGAAATTTGCTCAATTCAATGGTTGTGATGCACAATCATACATGCTACTTTGTAGCTCAACCATTTGATTTATGAAATTTCCTTCCTTCCTACCAAACGGACCCTTAGAGTTCTTACTTCTTTTTGAACATTCAGGATGAATTGCTTGCTATGAGCTAAGTCATTCATCTATTGTCTTCTAACATTCCCTGCCTTGAAGCATCCTTTACATAGATTCTCATACAAAAGATATCCTGTACTTTAAGGTTTTCTTTCATTTTCATTTTGATGGTTTTTACATTTGTCAGAGGTTTCACTTGGTTCTTGTTTCTGGAACAGTGGTCACATCTGAGGTTGCAGCCATCTCTGTTAAAGCTAATTCTGAATTGATTCCTGATTCAAATGTTTCCAATGGTCAACATGTTACTTTCCCCACCCACTTCCATGTCTCTGAAGCACTAAAGAATGGCTTAACGTTTGGAAGCTTTGATGCTAGTTTTGGGCAGGGAGCAAAACACGATAATGGTTCTAGTGTGGAGGTGAACTCTGCATGCCCTGTTGACAGTTCTCAGGGTGGTGATGAAGCTGCTGGAGAGCCATCTTCTAGGTTAGTTGATGTTATAGTTTATACTTATATTACAATCTTCAACTTCTCTGATAGAAAGCGTCAAATGATTCCAAAATCATTGAATTCATTTCAACAATTAGTTTAGAGGTGTTACTGCTATGTTAATTCTAACTCCTGCAGTTAAATAAAGCAATTAATGAGCCATGGGGTAGTTGAAAATAGCATCCTGATGTTTGCTAATCTGCTGTTTGGTGGGAATAGATGGTTGGATGAACATACGTGATTATAAAATGCGCCTAATTGCTATATATATATATATACTGGGGAATCTTTACTGTATTCTTGTTTGTCTATTTTGGTTCTTAATATTTTAAATCTCATTGGGCCTTCTATATGTCTGCAGAAGCCAGGTTATACTGTCAGCTGTGGAAGGGGATAATTCTGATCAATCGCATTCTCCTCCTGTGCCAGAATCAGATGGCAATATTTCATCTGATGCAGACTTGAAAGTTGATCAGTCAAATCAAGAGATGCAGATGCACCCAGAGGGTAATCCGAGTGTCATTCCAAATGTCCATGGCTACGGGTTTGGTTTCATGCCAGCATCAGCTAGCCACCTTGTGCAGTTTGATGGACCTGAGGCTCGGGCAAATGATGTTTCTCGCCTTACAAACTTTGTTGTAAGCACATGCTTCTTTATCTTAATACCGCGTTTTAATTGATCTATTAATTGGTTCCAGTATTCCACCGTAATCTATACATTTTAAACTCCGTGTCTTCCCAGTTTGTGTAATTTGTGTTATAATGTTAGGCATTTCTAGTTTTGGTATTTGTTCAACCTCTACTTTTTATAGTTTATGATGCTGAAGTAATGTGGAATATTACAGATGAAGGTTGTTATATATTCATTATTCTTGTCAACTACTGAAGATTAACTAGTATCTTTTTGTTTTTACACAGTAGAGCATCAAAAGCTAATCAATTTATACTTGATTTTTTGTGCCTCTTACACTCTGATTTGTCAAATTTATAGGGTGGGAATACTCCAGCTCCATCTAGCAGTTCAACACCACCTGTTCAGAGCTCTATTGCTGCAGCCCCACAAGCAGTTCACCTTTTCAGGCAGCCATTTCCAGCTAATTACTTTCCTTATCCCCACTATCTGTCACCCTTTTATATGCATCCAATGCATCAATATTTGAACCCCACTGGACTCCCTCAGCAGCCTTCAACTGGCAATGTATACATGCCACCTGGAGCAGCTGCACCCGGGGTCAAATTCCCTCTTCCACCTTACAAGCCTGGAACTAATACAGGAAATCCTGCTCACCTCACCATTCCATCTGGCTATGGACCATTGACTTCTCCACCTGTTGGTTTCAATTTATCCGTTCCATCTGTGACCTCTGGAAGCTCCAGTAGTAAGGAGGATCTTGCAGCATCTCAATTGAAGGAAAACCATATTTACACTACAGGAGCTTTGGTAGGTTTTTATATCCCTTTCCTTTTATACTTCAGTATGCCGAATTCTTTTATAGCTAAAGAGTTTTACTGTGACCTTTGATATAATAGTAGTTATGGGATTCTTCTTTTAGCCTATGTATATATATGTTTTTCGTAGTACTTGTGTTGGCAATTAAAACAGTATCATTGTGTGTGCAGAATGAAGGTTCAGCAATCTGGATGGCTGCAGCAGGGCAAGATTTATCCAACTTGCAGGTGAATTCTTTATACAACCTTTCCCTTCATGGCCAACAGGTTCCTTTCTCTCCAGCACAGGCTGGTCATGGTGCCTTTGCTGGACTTTATCAGTCACCACAAACAATGGCTGCACCTTCGAATGTCAACACCCTGCTGCAACAGTCTCAAGCCATGGGTGCAGCTGTCGAAAATGTGGGTCCCCCAGCTGGTGCATATCAGCAGCTTCAAATTGGACAAAATAATTGGAACACTAATTACTGAACTGTTAAAATCTTACGAGGATGCAACCTAGAAATACGAGGAGGAGAGGGTGAAAGTCTGGCCTGCTTTTTGAGTGTAAATATGAAAGGCATCTGAGATATATTAGGGGGTAATGTGTGAAGGGGAAAATGCGGCTGACTTGTTTTGCCCTTTTGCCATCTTTTTTCGCCCACTTGTTTTAGTATTTGTCCTTGGTAGCAAGCAAACCCTTTGGCTGTTTCTGTTGGAACTTATTATTGTCATAAGATACTTTTATAGGAAATGAAGAGGTGAAAATAGAGTAAGTAGGTGAGATTTGGCCAATTTTTCCTTTCTAATGTCTCACCTGTATATTAAATTTTGAATAGGGAGGAAGGAAAAGATGATACAAAGGTGTAATTGGTATATGAGAAGGTTCTTCTAGTTTTTTTAATTGACTGATGATGCTCTTCTTTTAATGAAAACGCTACTACCACCTTAGTACTTGTCAATTTGTTTTTCTCATTTTCATCTTCATCATTGTTTATTGGTACATTTCAGTTGATTGTGTGTTGTTGCAGCAGCTTGCTACAATATCTTGAATCCTGGGTTTCACTTTCAATACTTGAATCTTGCAACCCAATAATCTTTCGTGGGAAATTCAGAATTTTGAAAGGAAGGATAAATGAGATAATATTCTTTTTTTTTTACTTTATCTATACAAAAAATGAAATGATTCCAATCTAAAGTTGGCTCACTTGTTGTTTCTTTCTCTGCAATAGACATTCTTACACAAGATTACGATTTAGTATAGTTGAGTCTTGAGCGACAGTGACATCATCTACATCTTGGGTGGTTTTGGATTTTGGAGGTGGATTTTGTGTGGGAAGTTGCTTGCTTGCACTTTCATTAGAGAGATTCAAGTTAAGTGAAGTGTAAACGGACATTCCAGCGAGAGCAGCAAGAGCGCCACAAAGGCTGACAATCCCGGGATCCGATTCGAATAGCAGATACCCTCCAACAAGAATCACGCATGTTTTAAATTGTCCCAACACAACATGAGAGGTTGCAGATGTTGCCCTACAACAATATTCACACAGAGGAACATTATAACTGCAATGTCTTCTTGGTTGGTTCATAAATGGATATATGGAGTAAGAAAAAGAAAAGACAGTGCAATTATCACTTACCCTAAAGCGAGAGCGCCAGACCATTGGAGGAGAAAGCCAAGTAAAGCTGAGATGAGAACAGCGGTTGAGTTGTTTAAATCCCAGTGGAATAAAAGCACTCCCGGAGGATCCAACCATGGCATTAAGGCTACTAAGAAGAAGATTGTGATTGGAGTTGTCTTCCACATCAGCCTACATACGGGGACAAATTGTTTGATGTTTTCCATGAGTAAA
The DNA here is from genome assembly GCA_001974825.2 of Corchorus olitorius. Lineage (NCBI taxonomy): Eukaryota > Viridiplantae > Streptophyta > Magnoliopsida > Malvales > Malvaceae > Corchorus > Corchorus olitorius. The sequence goes on from AWUE01013456.1 coordinate 24,676, forward strand.
GAGTAAAGACCTCTCTTATTCTTATGCATCAAGAAAAGAAAAAAATGGGGAATTAGGGATGAATTCATGACTTACGCAAGCGCTGTCCAGTTGGCTTGTTGTTGTAAATTAGACCAGAGGATTTTGTTTATAGCGCTTGGGATGATCCAAGCAATGGCAATACATGCACCAAATATATTGAACTCTAAATCAGTGACCGTGGCTACTGCTACGCCTGCCGACACAACTGCAAGAGCCAAAACCTGCAAAATAATCATATGCATGATTGCTTGGTCATTGGCTTGGGGGGAAAAAACTTCAAGGAAAGTTTCCTATACCTTTTTGAAAGAAATGGTTTTCCTGAAAAGCAGAAATTCTGCAAGGACAATGGTAGGAGTGACTGCAATTTTAGCCATTTGGTAGAAACCAACACTGCAGATGAGCAAATTATATATATGGTGAGGAAACATGCAAATTAACAGGACTTATTGATGTTCAATTGAATATTGAAGAAGAGAGACGAACCAGAACCAGAACCAGAACCAGACCTGTTATAGTTGAGGCTGGTATTGGCGAGGCCAGAGGCAAAAGCCATGATAGCGCCCAAAGAGAAGAGAGAAGAGGAAGGAGTGGTTTTAGAGGGAGGGGAAACTGGAAGCAATGCCATTGTCTTGAATAATGCTAGCAATATCCATGCCACCATGTAATGTATCAACGTTAGGAATATTGGGAAATTGAATCCAACTCTCCCCATCACCTGAAATCAATCAACTTTGCTCACTAATTAATTTGTAGTGATAATAATGTAATAAAGATGAGATCAAAGGAAGCAAAGCAACTCACTAATTTGTTTGTCAGAATAATCCCCACCGCAACCACGAAATTGAAGGACATTGCCACCACTGGTCCACAAAAACGTTGCTGCTGCCGTTTTGCTCCTTCTGTAGTTCTAAGCTCATTGTACAGAGCGCTTCTCAGCTCTTCCAATGCTTTACCTGCACAATTTCCCATCCCATTATAATTTATTGAATGTTTAAAAATAAACTAAACAGTTAAATAAACATTTGAAATCAAATGTTCCAAATATATATGTATTGTCAGGCTTTCAGAATGTGGATGATTGATCAGAGTCCAAAATAGGAATTAAATTGTTCAATCCTGCAGGTCTCAAAGGGAAAAAAAAAAGCACCATTGTTAAGGATAGGATAGGCTTCACTGAAAATAACAATGCTTAATTAGGAGTAGCTAGCAGTTCAATTCAAGATTTATGTCACTTTTCACTTGGAATCAAGCTACAAATATGGGCATTTCTTTTCACAAATTAGTGACCTTATCAAAATTAAAAACTTCTACGGAAGGCGCACAGAGAGGAGGCCAGGAGGGACAGAATACAGATCAAATAATCGTTAACTATAAGCAAATCTGTCTGTCTATTACAACTCTAGCCGGCTGCATGGAATTTTTTACAAAAAGCTGAAATCCTAAGAAAACAATCGTTTACATTGACAATTTTCAACTCATTTCTGGACAAAATTCAGCTTGAGTTTACAGAATTAGATCAAAATACAGAATATCACATGATCATCATATTGAATAAAATGAAGGAGAGATCAATGTTGACACTCCAGCCAATCCCAACCTATATATAGAGACTCAGGCTCTTACAAACCATAACCAAAGGAAAAACCAGAAAAAAAAAAAACATTTGCAGGCAGAGAGAAAACAGAATCATAATGCATCAAAGCAAGATCATTATGGAACAAACATGAATATATTTATGACAATGTAGCTTAAGGATTCGATTCAGACAAACCTGCTTCAGCTGCATCACTGTCTTTCCTTTTGATAAACTTTCTTGCTTCTGCCCCTAACACAGAATCAAACCACCCCATGCCAATTGCCAACCCAGAAAAAAACCTGAGTTTGTTGGATCACATATTACCAGAACCAAATATACTAATGATATGTACATCAATTATATACCCCACCCATCATCAAAAGATAGAACAACTTTCAGATGAAGGCAAACATTTTAAAAAACAAAAAATTGATAAATCAGAGAAAGATAAATAAAGCTTTGAAATTTGAAAGTATATAGAACAAAGAGTTTGGATTGAAATGTACGTGTGTCCTAATAAAGTTAGTTACTGATAATTTTTATAATTTAAATATGGGATGAGATTATTGTCATGACCCGCAAAAAAGAACCCATAATTTATATTTTTATTACTTTGATGTTCCTTATTAATGGGTTTCCGGAGAAGTTAAGGAATCATCATTTCCAAATCTGTTTTATTATACCAAGAAATAGTCAATCTGATGACCGTTAAGTACTCTCGAGAGAGACCAAAATCTCAACATCTCATGGTATAGCAAATTGGTTTTGATGCGACATAGTAAAAACTAAAATGTTAATTTCGGGATTAGATTTTCCATCCAATATATTCATGCATTAAAGTAAGAGCCCGTTTGGAAGTTTCTATAGAAAATAAAAAGGTAGAAAGTTTTTCTATAGAAAGTTTAGGACTAGAAAGTTTTTTCTTGAGAAAATACTTTAGCATGTTTGTTTAACCTCTAAAGTTTAAATTAAATTCCTAAGAAAGTAAAGTTAAATTTATTAAAATACCCTTTGATGGATATTTTAAATTTAAAAATAAGATCCTTTTAAGTAATTTTGTCTTAAAATTACTTTCATCAGAAAAGTGAGAAAGTGCTTTAACATCTCCCAGGTGTTAAAGCACCTTCTCACTTTGGAGAGAAAGTATTTGGGTCAGTTAAACTTTCTTATCCTAAACTTTCTCTTAAAAAAATAGCCAAACATGTTAAAGTTATTTCATACCCTATACTTTCTATAGGAAGTGATTAAATTACATCAAAACAAACGGGCTCTAATATTTTTATATAGAAAAGTGTGCATTTGATTCCCTTTCTAAGATGGACTAGTATTTAAACCGTACCTTATTCTAAAAAATTTAATAACCGTGTAACATTAGTAATGTATTATTGGTGGTGGAGCTATCGCTATAAATGAAGTGGAAGAGAGCAGAGGGTGGGGAATGGGGATGAGTGGTAATATAATCGAGTAAATGGCGAATCGAAGACTAGTGTTAAGTGAAAGTGAAATGCTTCCATTCTAAGAATCCGAATGAAAATTGATCATTCAACAACCAAGGGCCAACCCGTACCTCCTACAAATATACGCATCGGCATCATTCTTCTTTTTCTCCATATGTATATATTTGGTAAACATGCACAAAACTTTGATTACCCCTATTCAATATATGTATCCACTTCCGCCCCATATACCCCTCCTATTCAGTTCATTAACACAAAAAAGAAATCTTTATGATACAATCTTTTTAATATTCGGATTGTTGACTTTTCTTTTGAATCGAATTATTGGCATGTTTAATTTTCAAACAATTGAATTGGCATGGAAATGTAAATATTTTAATTTAAACTAGTAATAAAATCTGTAAAGCTACAATACTAAGTAATTATTATAGGTTGTTTCCCATACAAAAGAGGAGAAAAAGAAAAAGTTTAAGCCTCGATTAGATGGAGTGTTTTCAAATCAAAAGCTACGACGATCGATTCCCAACAGCTCCTCCCATTCCCATATCTTTATTTGCTGCATTATTATTGCCGTCTTTACAACCCCGCCCATTGCACTTACAGTAATAGCAACGTTGGGAATTCTCTTGAAACTCAGGTAACCTGTTCAACAATTCACCAATAATTGAAATCGATTGATTGATATATTTAATAAAATCTAGTATATATATTATATTGGAGATTAATAATATAGTTGTAACAATATAATTAGAGAATTATAAATAAAACACATTAGAGAAGAAGGTAAGATGGCACTTACACACGTTCCGCAATGTAGGCACCCACAATAAGAGGCACACCATAATAAGCTGGAATTATTATTGGGTAAAATTAATTAGAATATGTTAAACACTGCTAATAATAATGATTATTATTATTAAGTTAATTATGAAATCAATCAAGTTAAGAAAGAGATATATACGTACCCATGGTTCCCATGGTTTTAACGATAGGACGCAAATACGAAGCCATCATATTCTAAATTTCCAGCGTACCAAAATTTTCAACAAGCAATACACATATATGACATAGCTAAGAGCAATTCAAGACTCTTCTTATAGACCTTAGCAATTATCATAGATTCCTTGTAGGATTAGGACTTTAAATCACAATTTAAAACTATAGTAGGATTATGAATCAAAGTTATAAAGGGCCAAGGTTTTATTATTATTTATTGGTTGTTTGAAAATTAACATATATACCAACAATCCCATTCTTCAAAAAAAAAAAAAATCCAACTATATACTAGTATACTATACAGTATTTGTGTACCCACCAAAATTACTAAAAGTCTCGATCTACTTTTTTTAGGATCGAGATTCGAGATAACTACCCAATTTTGGTATTTTCTCCTATGTGTTTAGGAGTTATTATTATTATCCATTGTTAAATTAACATGCCAACAATCCCATTATTCGGAAAAAAAAATCCAACTAGTATTATATGCTAATATACTATACAGTATTGTGTACCAATTGGATATTAATTAATAAACAATTGGATATATTAATTAATAAACAAACATGAAAAGAAAAAAAAATTAAACAATTGGATACTAGTAATTACAGTTGGATATTAATTAATAAAACATGAAAAGAAAAAAAAATTAAACCTTGGCCTTTTAAAGTTCTAATCCTACCATAGCGTAGCTTTAAATTGACTTTTAAATCCTAATAATCCTACTTGGGCCAAAAAAAAAATCCTAATCCTACTACAAATCTTGTTAAGGTATATATAAAAGGAGCTTAAATTGCTCTAAGGTGTTGCATCTTTAATATTTTGGTCTACTTAGAAGAATAATAAGAGTACATGATTATGGCTTCGTATATGCGTCCAATTATTAGTTCCATCGGTATGTATATCTCTCTTTCTCTTTTCTCTTAGTTTGATTTCATAGTTAATTTTATTATTATTGTTTACAGTGTTTTGGAAATTCTGAATCTAATTTCGATATTAATTACCCAATTTCAGGTAGAATTTCTAGGGCTTGTATCATCGGTGGCTGCCTTGCGATAGCGTAAGTGCCATCATACCTCACTTTTTTCTTTAGCAACACCTTTAATTGCTATTCTATATTTATATTTACTACTAGTAATTTGCTGATTATGTTGTAGGCCAGTTTTTTTTTGTTGATATATATAATAATAATTAGAATGATTAATTTGAAACTTGAACAGGATGTATGGGGCTCTTGAAATATTTGACAAACCAACGCTTTTTTCAAGAGATGGGTACTGCTACAAATGTAATATGTGTAATGGTGGAGGTTGCAGAAACAAGCTGGAACTGGAAGGAGGATCGACTGGAAATCAATCCCTATCTACCTAGTTTCAACCATTTATTAAGATTTTCGATTTTTCTCAATACTACTAGTAGAGTATATATTTTTTTTATTATTTGTTTATTTACTAGTATAAAAAGACTATATGGAACAATTTTTTTATTTTTTTATTAATTAAATACAGTACTGTGGATGAAAGAAACCAAGCACAATCATATGTTATCTTATAGGAGTAGTATCTTAATCTTATTTATATCTTACTTATATATGTAAATTGTTTTTCTTTTTTTTCTTCTTTTTGTATTTGAACAATTACTAATAATTAAAGGAAAATTATGTATTCTTAAAAAAAAAAGATAAAAAATTGAATTTGGAGTTATCTTTTTAATTAGTTAAATTACGCAATCATCAAACTTAACATTCGACCGTTACTTCAAAGTCAAATATTCAACGTTCTCATCTCATTTATACTTTTTAGTTAAATCACGCAATCATAAGTCAAAGTCAAATATTCAACGTTCTCATTTAATTTTGGGAAAAAAGCGATCGAATCCGTTTTAATTAGTAATAAATCATATATTAATCTTAATTTTTATATTAATAGTAACCTTGAGTCAAATATGATTTTCAATTGGATCACTCAAATAAAAAAAAGAGAAGAAAAGAAAAGATTTAAATGTGCTATATTTGTAATTTAGAAAAAAAATTAGAATTTTACCAAAAAAAATAAGAGATTCGAATCTACTTTAATTTGTAAAAACGTGTATAAAACTAACCTTGAGTCAAATATTAGGTGCTAAATTGAACTTTTTTTGAGCTTAATATTAGGTGGTAAATTAGTGATGTTCAATTGGACTCTATTTATTTGTAGTATAAACAAAAGTAAAATATTAGTAATGTACTCTTTTGTTTTGGGTGAATATATTAGTATAAAATTTCTTTTAAGCCGTTTTGAAATATTCATTCTCCAAAAAAACAAAAACTAATAATGTGGGTCCACAGTTGCGGTTGATTTGCACTTTGCGGCTGATACGTTGAAGTTCATAGGGAGAATCAAGTTTTAAGGTAATTAAATTAGAAATAGAAAACGACAACCTCGATTTTTCTGTTCAACTTCAAACTTGAAACACCAACCGTTTCACTTCACACTTCACACACTTATCTTGTTTTTTTGTTCTTCACTTCCTTCCCCTTAAATACCATATATCTCTTTCTGTCAATTCAACTCTTTTTATCTCTGGATTTAACGAAAAGGCAAAAGTCAAGAAATGGGTGGGAGTAAGTTCACAGCCAAGTTTAAGGAGGTCTACGATGTACTCAAGTCTGAGCTTCTTCAAGATCCTGCTTTTGAATTTACAGAGGATTCTCACCAATGGGTGGCAAATGTAATTCCCCTTTCTTTCTTTTTTTTTTCCTTTGTTTTTGCCTTTGGTTAATTAATAAATGTTTTCAGCCGTGTGGGTTTTGTTTGTTGTGCATATGGTTTTCTATGAAACTGTCAATTTTGCACTAAATGAAGCTTTTGCATCATTTTTATCTCTCCATTTTGCACCCATATCTGCAATTCTTCTTGCATTTAATTAAAAGTTGATCTGTCAGATTAGATTGTGTGTTCTTATTATGTTTCTTTGCCTTAATTATTGCAACATCATAAGTCTGTTTTTCTCCTCTTGTTGCAGATGCTGGATTACAATGTTCCTGGAGGTGTGGGTTGATTACAATATTCAATCAAAGCCTGAAAACGCGTATTAAATTAAATAGGCACTGATTCTGAATTTCTGTATCTAAGGGTGCTAATTAACTGATCATTCTATTGTTGGCAGGAAAGTTGAACCGAGGGTTATCTGTCATTGATAGCTTCGATATATTGAAAGATGGAAAAGAGCTGAGCGATGATGAAATTATTCTTGCTTGTGCCCTCGGCTGGTGCATTGAATGGGTTTGGCTGAATGATTCTGATACATAATCTTTTTTTTAATTGATTTGATTCTCATATTTCATCAATAACTGCAACAGTTGTTTCATTTCTTGTTGTATTAATGGAATCGACTTTTTAACTTTGACTGTGCAGCTTCAAGCATATTTTCTTGTGCTGGATGATATCATGGATTCCTCTCATACGCGCAGAGGCAAACAATGCTGGTTCAGGCTCCCTAAGGTACGATATCGTAATAATAACATCAATGATAAACCTTTCCTAGTAATTATTACTGTATTAGGCCTTTTCTGAATATTGGGAATTCTAACTTCTGAGAGTCTCATCATATTCATAGGTTAATATGATTGCTATCAACGATGGCTTAATCCTGCGAAATCACATTTTCAGAATCCTCAACAATCACTTTAGAGGAAAGCCTTATTACTTGGATTTGCTAGATTTGTTCAATGAGGTCAGTTTCTTATTGACTGGCTGCAGATCCTGGATGATTAATTACTTGCTTTTGAAATAATCAAATGATCAGGTGTTACTATCTATCTAAAATTGTCTTACGTAGGTTGAGTTTCAAACAGCCTCAGGGCAGATGATAGACGTTATCACCACACTTCAAGGAGAGAAGGATCTGTCAAAGTACTCATTGTCACTGTAAGGAGCTATTTGCAGTTTATGTAACTTGTGTGCAAATTTATGTTCTTGTTGGAAATTTTAACTATTAAATGATTTGTTCCCAATGCAGCCACCGCAGGATTGTTCAGTACAAGACAGCTTATTACTCATTTTACCTTCCAGTGAGTTAATTTTCTGTATTATATATGATACATATTTTACAAGATTTGCAATTCCACTGTCGCCCAAATGAAGCAATTTATAGTGTTGTTATTATCATGATTACTTCAGGCTTGCTTCAAGCATTCATCTTGGTCATTAAATCTGAAGTTACTCATTGCTTTCTATATATGTCTGCATCAACTAGGTTGCATGTGCATTGCTTATGGCAGGAGAGAAACTTGAAAATCATATTGAAGCAAAGAATGTCCTTGTTGAAATGGGGACCTATTTTCAAGTACAGGTGATCACAAACTCAAGACTAGATTCCCTGTTTGTTAGTTTTAACAGCTGAGATATTAGAAACTATCAGAATGCAGAAAATCTAAATCCTGAGCTGGGATCACTTTTTAACTGACTGATGAATATTATGTTTTAAATTTGTAGGATGATTTCCTGGATTGTTTTGGTGATCCTGCTGTAATTGGCAAGGTGAGTTTCAGGGCTGTGTTAATATTGTTGTACTTACTACTATGGGGATGCAAATAGGTTGACTACAATACATGTTGTCTTCTTCTGTATTAGGTTGGAACTGATATTGAGGACTTCAAGTGCTCTTGGCTGGTTGTAAAAGCTCTGGAACGTGCAAATGAGGACCAGAAGCAAGTGTTATATGTAAGCAGGAATCACGCCTCGCGCCTGATATAACTAATGTTTTGTTGTTTCATTCAATATTAATTTTCTGACTTGCCCTCTCCTATATCTATATGTGTTTGAATTCCAGGAGAATTACGGAAAGCCAAATCAAGAGTGTGTTGCCAGTGTGAAGGAGCTCTATAAAATCCTGGATATTGAGGTTTGTTCTAGCCAGCGCCATATAAATTTTTAATTTTGTGAGCTGCTGCAACTGCAACATTTGTTTTGACAGAAATCAATTTTCATATGCTACGTGTAGGGTGCATTCTTGGAGTATGAGAAACAGAGTCATGAGAAGATAACGAAATCGATTGAGGCTCATCCAAGTGAAAAAGTGCAAGCTGTGCTAAAATCATTTCTGAAAAAGATATACAAGAGGCACAAGTAGAAACTCCATATACTAGTAGAAGCAAATACTAGTAGATTATTATTATCTACTTTTCGAATGATCCATGTGAAATAAATAATGTCTAAGAAAGAACCTAAACAATGACTAATCCTGTCTTGGAACTCTGAATTTATATGTTGAAACATTGGGTTGCAAATGATTTTATGTTATATACTTGGGCTTTTGTGAATGCCTTGGCATTTTCTATAGTATTAAAAAAAAAAACATGTGGAATACATTTTGATTTGACAGGAGATTAGAGATTAATGTAGGTAGGAGCATGCATGCCATTTCCATTTTCCAAGGGTTTCTTGGAAAACAACACAAAAGTAGAGCTAACCAAAGAGGAGATTCGAAAAAAATCAAAAATCATGGGATTTGGTGGAGGCCAACAAGGAAAGGTTAGATCCGACAGAGCCTCCCCGGGTCATGCCACCAGAAGATCGGTGGTGCCGGCACCTGAAGGAGCCAGCATGGGTGGTGGGAGAGCAGAGGCAGTTCCACCGTGCGCTGGATGGCTGCAGCTTGGTGGAGTTGTTGTTCCCGGATGATCCTCTAGGCGACACATGCACTATCGGATGCCTCTTGATATCATCCAAGTTGATTTCTCCTACCGACACCTCTAAGTTTTTTCCCTTCACGTTTATCTTCGGAGGCTTGTGCTCCTCCCTTTCGCCCATGGCTTACTTTTCTTCTATTTCCTTTCTAACTTCAAAACCAAACCAAGAATTAGACTGCACTTGAATTGGACAAACAAGGAAAAGTGTAATTAATTAATAATAAGAACAAAATCCAAAGCCTTGCTCACCTGATTATTTGAAGATTAAGATCTGGAAAAATGATATGGAGGAAGAATGAAAAGTGTTGTTCCCAATGGAAAAATACGAATTGGGTATCAAACCAAGAAATTTGGTTATTTGCTAAAAACTTGCATTTGGTTTCCTGTTGGTTGAGAATTTGTGGTTGATGCCTAAACAGAAATTTATGTATCTTCCCTCAAATGGAAATTACCTAATTTTCTATAACCACTTGTCCCTATTTTTTGCCTCTCTCCTCAATGAAAACTAGTCTAACATCAGTAATATGATCCATCCTTGTTTTTTTATTTTTATTTTTTAAAATAACTAGTTCTAAGTTTGAGTTTCTAACTAGAAAGAGAAAGTAGTACTCCTATATTACAAACTACTATAAACCCATTTTTGTGTATCGAAATTTTGGACAATGCACAAAGACAATAGGCATTAATTCTAGAATCGTAAATTCATGACGTGCGGATGCATCTGTATACGATTAAAAGAACGTTAGGATTTATTTAATTATATATACTGGTAATTTATCACGTATACCACACGTGAGGTTGGAGTTTTGATTGAAACATATTTTAAGTTAAATATTATGCAATATAATGTTCATGTTAATTTTGAAAACATTAAATTTCTCTAAATTTTTACAAATGATTGAGAATAAATTAATCAAATTTTTGTTTCATGTTTTTTGAATTAATTTCTAATTAAATCGAAACAAGATTAAGTACATGTTGAAATAAATCCTTAAAACCAATATACCTAAAATTTGATTAGATAATATAGATATTCTAAGGAGTCTCGGCGCCAAAAGTCATGCAAAATTGAGCCGGGGTTCGGTGTGCGTTTGTAGCCAAAAACCATGATGGTAAAAATGACCTGAAAGATTTTTCCTCAATTTTTTGCAAAAACACTCATAAAAATATATATAATTCAACGCCAAAAAGATTGAAGGACTTTTCACGCTTTAAATATCGTTTTTCATATTTTTCTGAATTAATTTCTAATTAAATCGAAACAAGATTCTGATGCACATAAAAACAAATCCTTAAATCTAATGTGACTAAGATTTGACTAGACTAATAAAGATATTTCAAGGAGTCTCAGTGCAAAAAACCATGCAAAACAGAGTCGTGACATCGGAAAGTGTTTTTAGTCAAAAATCGTGTGATGGTCAGTACACGATTTTGGCTAAAAACTGACCCGAAAGATTTTCTCAAATTTTTGCCACAATATTTAGAAAAAATATATAATTCAACGCCAAAATGATTAATGGGCTTTTGACGCTTCTAATATCGTTTTTTCATTTTTTCCGAATTAATTTCTAATTAAATCGAAACAAGATTGGGATGCTCGTAAAAAGAAATCCTCATATCCAATGTGGCTGACATTTGGTTCGACAAATATAGATATTTCAAGGAGTCTTTGCGCCAAAAATCATGCAAAATTGAGTCAGGGCTCCGAAACGCGTTTTTAGCAAAAAAACCGTGATGATTAATACACGATTTCAGCTAAAAATTGACCTGAAAAGTTTTTTTTCTCAATTTTTTGCCGTAATACTAAAAAAAAATAAATTTAATGCCAAAAAGATTGACAGGCTTTTAACGCTTCTAATATCGTTTTTCCATTTCTTTTCCGAGTTAATTTCTAATTAAATCGAAACAAGATTGAGACGATCGACAAAACAAATCCTTATATTCAATATGACTGAGATTTGGTTCGATGAATATAGATATTTCAAGGAGTCTTTGCGCCAAAAATCATGCAAAATATAGCCGGGGCTCCGGAACGCGTTTTTAGCCAAAAACTGTGATGGTTAGTACACAATTTCGGCTAAAAACTGACTCGAAAAGTTTTTTTTTTTCTCACTTTTTTGTTATAATACTAAAAAAAAATATAATTTTAGCCCAAATCGTTAAATCGAATGTGGCTGGGATTTGGTTCGATGAATGTAGATGTTTCAAGGAATCTTTCTACCAAAAATCATGCAAAACTGAGCTGGGACCCTCGAAACGAGTTTTTAGCCCAAAAACCGTACATCGAACCAAAAAAACTAACAAGATTTTTTTTTTCTGAATTTTTTGCCAGAGTACTTAGAAAAAATGTATAATTCAACGCCAAAAAAACTGACGGGATTTGCACACTTCTAATATCATTTTTCCAATTTTTTTCCGAAGCAATATATAATTAATTCGGAACAAGATTCAGATGCTCCTAAAAACAAATCCTTATATCCAATGTGGCTGACATTTGGTTCGATGAATATAGGTATTTCAAGGAGTCTTTGAGCTAAAAATGATGCAAAATTGTGTCGGGGCTCCGAAACGCGTTTTTAGCCAAAAACCGTGATGATTAGTACACGATTGCGGCTAAAAACTGACCCGAATAGTTTTTTCTCAATTTTTTGCCACAATACTCAGAAAAAATATATAATTCAACGCCAACAAGAATGACGGGCTTTTCACGCTTTTAATATTGTTTTTCCATTTTTTTCCGAATTAATTTCTAATTAAATCGAAACAAGATTCATATGCTCATAAAAACAAATCCTTAAATTTAAGGTGGCTGAGATTTGGTTAGATGAATATAGATACTTCACGGAGTCTTTGTGCTATATATCATGCAAAATTGAGTCGGGACTCCGAAACGCATTTTTAGCCAAAAACCGTGATGATTAGTACACCATTCCGGCTAAAAACTGACCCGGAAAGTTTTTTCTCAATTTTTTGCCAGAATACTCAGAACAAATATATAATTCAACGCCATGAAGATTGATGGTCATTTCACGCTTCTAATATCATTTTCCATTTATTTCCGAATTAATAATATATTAATTCGGAACAATATTCAGATACTCTAAAAGCAAATCCTTATATCCAATGTGGCTGACATTTGGTTCGATGAATATAGGTATTTCAAGGAGACTTTGAGCTAAAAATCATGCAAAATTGAGTCTGGGTTCCGAAACGCGTTTTTAGCCAAAAACCGTGATGATTAGTACACCATTCCAGCTAAAAACTGACCCGAAATTTTTTTTTCTCAATTTTTTGCCACCATACTCAGAAAAAAAATATAATTCATTGCCAAAAATATTGACGGGTTTTTCACGCTTCTAATATTGTTTTTCCATTTTTTTCTGAATTAATTTCTAATTAAATCGAAACAAGATTCAGATGCTCGAAAAGCAAATCCTTATATCGAATAAGGCAGAGATTTGGTTCGGAAAATGTAGATATTTCAAGGAGTCTTTGTGCTAAAAATCCTGCAAAACTAAGCCGGGGCTCCAAAATGCGTTTTTAGCCAAAAACTGTGGTGGTTAGTACACGATTTCAGCTAAAAACTGACACGAAAAGTTTTTTCCCAATTTTTTGCCACAATACTCAGAAAAAATATATAATTTAATGCCAAAAATATTGAATGGTTTTTCAAGCTTCTAATATAGTTTTTCAAAATTTTATTCCGAATTAATTTCTAATTAAATCGAAACAAGATTCAGAGGCTCGTAAAAACAAATCGTTAAATCGAATGTGGCTGGGATTTGGTTCGATGAATGTAGATATTTCAAGGAGTCTTTCTACCAAAAATCATGCAAAACTGAGGCGGGGCCCCCGAAACGAGTTTTTAGCCAAAAAACCGTGAGGGTTAGTACACGATTTCGGCTAAAATTTGACAAGATGTTTTTTTTAAAGAATTTTTTGCCACAATACTCAGAAAAAATGTGTAATTCAACGTCAAAAAAACTGACGGGATTTTCACGCTTCTAATATCATTTTTCCAATTATTTTCCGAAGCAATTTTTAATTAAATCGGAACAAGATTCAGATGTTCGTAAAAACAAATTCTTAATTTTAATATGGCTGAGATTTGGTTAGATGAATATAAATACTTCACGGAGTCTTTCTGCTATAAATCATGCAAAGCTTAGTCGGGGCCCCCGAAACGAGTTTTTAGCCCCAAAACAATGATGGTTAGTACACGATTTCCGCTAAAAACTTACCTGATTTTTTTTTTTCTGAATTTTTTAGCCACAATACTCAGAAAAAATTTATAATTCAATGCCAAGACGATTGATGGTCTTTCATGCTTTTAATATCATTTTTCCATTTTTTTCCGAATTAATTTATTATTAATTCGGAACAAGATTCAGATGCTCCTAAAAACAAATCCTTATATCCAATGTGGCTGACATTTGGTTCGATGAATATAGGTATTTAAAGGAGTCTTTGTGCTAAAAAATCATGCAAAATTGAGTCGGGACTCCGAAACGCATTTTTAGCCAAAAACCGTGATGATTAGTACACCATTCCGGCTAAAAACTGACCCGGAAAGTTTTTTCTCAATTTTTTGCCAGAATACTCAGAACAAATATATAATTCAACGCCAAAAAGATTGACGGGTTTTTCACGCTTCTAATATCGTTTTCCATTTTTTTCGAATTAATTTCTAATTAAATCGAAACAATATTCAGATACTCGAAAAGCAAATCCTTATTTCGAATAAGGCTGAGATTTGGTTCGAAAAATGTAGATATTTCAAGGAGTCTTTGCGCTAAAAATCTTGCAAAATTGAGACGGGGCTCCAAAACGCGTTTTTAGCCAAAAACCGTGATAATTAATTAGTACACGATTCTGGCTAAAAACTGACCAGAAAATTTCTTTCTCAATTTTTTGCCACAATACTCAGAAAAAATATATAATTCATTGACAAAAAGATTGACGGGTTTTTCACGTTTCTAATATTGTTTTTCCATTTTTTTCCGAATTAATTTCTAATTAAATCGAAACAAGATTCAGATGCTCGAAAAGCAAATCCTTATATCGAATAAGGCTGAGATTTGGTTGGAAAATTGTAGATATTTCAAGGAGTCTTTGCGCTAAAAATCTTTCAAAATTGAGCCGGGGATCCAAAACGCCTTTTTTGCCAAAAACCGTGATGATTAGTACACGATCCCAGCTAAAAATGACCGAGCAAGTTTTTTCTCAATTTTTTGCCACAATACTCAGAACAAATATATAATTCAACGCCAACAAGAATGACGGGCTTTTCACGCATTTAATATCGTTTTTCCATTTTTTTCCGAATTAATTTCTAATTAAATCGAAACAAGATTCAGAGGGTCATAAAAACAAATCGTTAAATCGAATGTGGCAAGGATTTGTTTCGATGAATGTAGATATTTCAAGAAGTCTTTCTACAAAAAAATCATACAAAACTGAGCCAGGGCCCCCGAAACGAGTTTTTAGGCCAAAAACCGTGATGGTTTCTACACGATTTCGGCTAAAAACTGACAAGATTTGTTTTTTCTGAATTTTTTGCCACAATACTCAGAAAAAATGTATAATTCAACGCCAAAAAAATTGACGGGATTTTCACGCTTCTAATATCATTTTTCCAATTTTTTCCGAAGCAATTTCTAATTTAATCGGAAAAATATTCAGATGCTCGTAAAAACAAATCCTTAAATTTAATGTGGCTGAGATTTGGTTAGATGAATATAGATACTTCACGGAGTCTTTCTGCCATAAATCATGCAAAGCTGACCCGGGGCCCCTGAAATGCGTTTTTAGCCCCAAAACGATGATGGGTAGTACACGATTTCAGCTAAAAACTGACCCGATTTTTTTTTTCTGAATTTTTGCCACAATACTCAGAAAAAAATTATAATGCAATGCCAAGAAGATTGATGGTCTTTTCACGCTTCTAATTTTATTTTTCCATTTTTTTTTCCGAATTAATTCGGAACAAGATTCAGATGCTCCTAAAAACAAATCCTTATATCCAATGTGGCTGACATTTGGTTCGATGAATATAGGTATTTCAAGGAGTCTTTGCGCTAAAAATCATGCAAAATTGAGTCGGGGCTCCGAAATGCGTTTTTAGCCAAAAACCGTGATGATTAGTACACGATTCCGGCTAAAAACTGACTCGATAATTTTTTCTCAATTTTTTGCCACAATACTCAGAAAAAATATATAATTCAACGCCAAAAATATTGACGGGATTATCACGCTTCTAATATCGTTTTTCCATTTTTTTCCGAATTAATTTCTAATTAAATCGAAACAAGATTCAGATGCTCGAAAAGCAAATCCTTATATCAAATAAGGCTGAGATTTGGTTCGAAAAATGTACATATTTCAAAGAGTCTTTGCGCTAAAAACATGCAAAATTGAGTCGGGGCTCTAGAACGAGTTTTTAGCCAAAAACCGTGGTGGTTAGTACACGATTTCGGCTAAAAACTGACCCGAAAAGTTTTTTCTCAATTTTTGCCACAATACTCAGAAAAAATATATAATTCAACGCCAAAAATATTGAAGGGTTTTTCAAGCTTCTAATATAGTTTTTCCAAAATTTATTCCGAATTAATTTCTAGTTAAATCGGAACAAGATTCAGATGCTCCCCAAAACAAATCCTTATATCCAATGTGGCTGACATTTGGTTCGATGAATATAGGTATTTCAAGGAGTCTTTGCGCTAAAAATCATGCAAAATTGAGTTGGGGCTCCGAAACGCGTTTTTAGCCAAAAACCGTGATGATTAGTACACGATTCCGGCTAAAAACTGACCCGAAAATTTTTTTCTCAATTTTTTGGCACAATACTCAGAAAAATATATATAATTCAACGCCAAAAAAGCTAGACGGGATTTTCACGCTTCTAATATCATTTTTCCAATTTTTTTCCGAAGCAATTTCTAATTAAATCGGAACAATATTCAGATGCTCGTAAAAACATATCCATAAATTTAAGCTGGCTGAGATTTGGTTAGATGAATATAGATACTTCACGGAGTCTTTCTGCCATAAATCATGCAAAACTGAGCCGGGGCTCCTGAAACGCCGTTTTAGCCCCAAAACGATGATGGTTAGTACATGATTTCAGCTAAAAACTGACCCGATTTTTTTTCTGAATTTTTGCCACAATACTCAGAAAAAATTTATAATTCAACGCCAAGAAGATTGATGGTCTTTTCACGCTTCTTTTTCCATTTTTTTCCGAATTAATATATAATTAATTCGGAACAAGATTCAGATGCTCCTAAAAACAAATCCTTATATCCAATGTGGCTGACATTTGGTTCGATGAATATAGGTATTTAAAGGAGTTTTTGTGCTAAAAAATCATGCAAAATTGAGTCGGGACTCCGAAACGCGTTTTTAGCCAAAAACCGTGATGATTAGTACACCATTCCGGCTAAAAACTGACCCGGAAAGTTTTTTCTCAATTTTTTGCCAGAATACTCAGAAAAAATATATAATTCAACGCCAAAAAGATTGACGGGTTTATCACGCTTCTAATATCGTTTTTCCAATTTTATTCCGAATTAATTTCTAATTAAATCGAAACAAGATTCAGATGCTCGAAAAGCAAATCCTTATATCGAATAAGGCTGAGATTTGGTTCGAAAAATGTAGATATTTCAAGGAGTCTTTGCGCTAAAAATCATGCAAAATTGAGTCGGGGCTCAAAACGAGTTTTTAGCCAAAAACCGTGGTGGTTAGTACACGATTTCGGCTAAAAACTGACCCGAAAAGTTTTTTCTCAATTTTTTACCACAATACTCAGAAAAAATATATAATTCAACGCCAAAAATATTGAAGGGCTTATCAAGCTTCTAATATAGTTTTTCCAAATTTTATTCCGAATTAATTTCTAATTAAATCGAAACAAGATTCAGATGCTCGAAAAGCAAATCCTTATATCCAATGTGGCTGACATTTGGTTCGCAAAATATAGGTATTTCAAGGAGTCTTTGCGCTAAAAATCATGCAAAATTGAGTCGGGGCTCCGAAACGCGTTTTTAGGCAAAAACCGTGGTGGTTAGTACACGATTCCGGCTAAAAACTGACCCGAAAATTTTTTCTCAATTTTTTGCCACAATACTCAGAAAAAATATATAATTCAACGCCAAAAAGATTGACGGGCTTATCACGCTTCTAATATCGTTTTTCCAAATTTTATTCCGAATTAATTTCTAATTAAATCGGAACAAGATTCAGATGCTCCTAAAAACAAATCCTTATATCCAATGTGGCTGACATTTGGTTCGATGAATATAGGTATTTCAAGGAGTCTTTGGGCTAAATATCATGCAAAATTGAGTCGAAAATTTTTTTCCCAATTTTTTGCCACAATACTCAGAAAAAATATATAATTCAACGTCAAAAAGATTGACGAGCTTATCACGCTTCTAATATCGTTTTTCCATTTTTTTCCGAATTAATTTCTAATTAAATCGAAACAAGATTCAGACGCTCGAAAAGAAAATCCTTATATCGAATAAGGCTGAGATTTGGTTCGAAAAATGTACATATTCAAGAGAATTTGCGCTAAAAATCATGCAAAATTGAGCCGGGGCTCGAAAACGCGTTTTAATCCAAAAACCGTAGTGGTTAATACACGAT
Organism: Corchorus olitorius; assembly: GCA_001974825.2. NCBI lineage: Eukaryota > Viridiplantae > Streptophyta > Magnoliopsida > Malvales > Malvaceae > Corchorus > Corchorus olitorius. Next base: position 43,046 of record AWUE01013456.1, read on the forward strand.
TTCGGCTAAAAACTGACCCGAAAAGTTTTTTCCCAATTTTTTGCCACAATACTCAGAAAAAATATATAATTCAACGTCAAAAAGATTGACGGGCTTATCACGCTTCTAATATCGTTTTTCCATTTTTTTCCGAATTAATTTCTAATTAAATCGAAACAAGATTCAGATGCTCGAAAAGCAAATCCTTATATCGAATAAGGCTGAGATTTGGTTCGAAAAATATAGGTATTTCAAGGAGTCTTTGCGCTAAAAATCATGCAAAATTGAGTCGGGGCTCCGAAATGCGTTTTTAGCCAAAAACCGTGGTGATACCGATTCAAATTGACCCGAAAGTTTTTTTCTCAATTTTTTACCACAATACTCAGAAAAAAATATATAATTCAACGCCAAAAATATTGAAGGGTTTTTCAAGCTTCTAATATAGTTTTTCCAAATTTTATTCCGAATTAATTTCTAATTAAATCGGAACAAGATTGAGATGCTCGAAAAGAAAATCCTTATATCGAATAAGTCTGAGATTTGGTTCGAAAAATGTACATATTTCAAGGAGCCTTTGCGCTAAAAATCATGCAAAATTGAGCCGGGGCTCGAAAACGCGTTTTAAGCCAAAAACCGTAGTGGTTAATACACGATTTCGGCTAAAAACTGACCCGAAAAGTTTTTCCCAATTTTTGCCACAATACTCAGAAAAATATATAATTCAACGTCAAAAATATTGAAGGGTTTTTCAAGCTTCTAATATAGTTTTTCCAAATTTTATTCCGAATTAATTTCTAGTTAAATCGGAACAAGATTCAGATGCTCCTAAAAGCAAATCCTTATATCCAATGTGGCTGACATTTGGTTCGATGAATATAGGTATTTCAAGGAGTCTTTGCGCTAAAAATCATGCAAAATTGAGTCGGGGCTCCGAAACGCGTTTTTAGCCAAAAACCGTGATGATTATTACACGATTCCGGCTAAAAACTGATCCGAAAATTTTTTTCTCAATTTTTTGGCACAATACTCAGAAAAAATATATAATTCAACGCCAAAAAGATTGACGGCCTTATCACGCTTCTAATATCGTTTTTCCATTTTTTTCCGAATTAATTTCTAATTAAATCGAAACAAGATTCAGATGCTCGAAAAGAAAATCCTTATATCGAATAAGGCTGAGATTTGGTTCGAAAAATGTACATATTTCAAGGAGTCTTTGCGCTAAAAATCATGCAAAATTGAGTCGGGGCTCGAAAACGCGTTTTAAGCCAAAAACCGTGGTGGTTAGTACACGATTTCGGCTAAAAACTGACCCGAAAAGGTTTTTCCCAATTTTTTGCCACAATATTCAGAAAAAATATATAATTCAACGTCAAAAAGATTGACGGGTTTATCACGCTTCTAATATCGTTTTTCCATTTTTTTCCGAATTAATTTCTAATTAAATCGGAACAAGATTCAGATGCTCCTAAAAACAAATCCTTATATCCAATGTGGTTGACATTTGGTTCGATGAATATAGGTATTTCAAGGAGTCTTTGCGCTAAAAATCATGCAAAATTAAGTCGGGGCTCCGAAACGCGTTTTTAGCCAAAAACTGTGATGATTGCTACACGATTCCGGCTAAAAACTGACCCGAAAATTTTTTTCTCAATTTTTTGGCACAATACTCAGAAAAAATATATAATTCAATGCCAAAAAGATTGACGGGCTTATCACGCTTCTAATATCGTTTTTCCATTTTTTTCCGAATTAATTTCTAATTAAATCGGAACAAGATTCAGATGCTCCTAAAAACAAATCCTTATATCCAATGTGGCTGACATTTGGTTTGATGAATATAGGTATTTCAAGGAGTCTTTGTGCTAAAAATCATGCAAAATTGAGTCGGGGCTCTGAAACGCGTTTTTAGCCAAAACCCGTGATGATTAGTACACGATTCCGGCTAAAACTGACCCCAGAACGCGTTTTTAGCCATAAATCGTGATATGAGTAAATGCTTTCGGCTAAAAATTTGTAAAAATCTATCCGAAAATTTTTTCCTCAATTTTTTTGCCACAATAATCAGAAAAAATATATAATTTGATGCAAAAAGGTTTTTCACGCTTCTAATATCGTTTTTCTTTGTTTTTTCTGAATTTATTTCTAATTAAATCGAAACAAGATTCAGATGCTCATAAAAACAAATTCTTATATCCAATGTGGCTGAGACTTGGTTAGATGAATATAGATATTTCAAGTAGTCTTTCTACCAAAAGTCATGCAAAACTGAGTCGGGGCCCCAAAACACGTTTTTGGCAAAAACCCGTGATGGTTAATACAAGATTTCAGCTAAAAAAAACTGACCGGAAAAATTTTTTCTCAATTTTTTTCCACAGCTCACAGTACTCATAAAAAATATATAATTTAACGTCAAAAAGATTGAAGGGTTTTTCACGAATCTAATATCGTTTTCCCTTTTTTCCGAATTAATTTCTAATTAAATCGAAACAAGATTCAGATGCTCATAAAAACAAATACTTAAATCGAACGTGGCTAGGATTTTTTTTTTTTTATGAATATAGATATTTCAAGGAGTAGTTACGCAAAAAATTATGCAAAACTGAGCCGGTGCTAAAAATTGACTCGAAAATTTTTTTCTCAATTTTTTGCCACAATACTCAGAAAAAATATATAAACCAACAATTTTTTTTCCTTGGCATAGGAAACTTTAATCTTGACGTTGACAACCTCGACATAAGACCAATTTTTTTAAACATGTAAAGTATTAGACTAATTTTTTCCTTAATGTCCATAATTTATTTAAATTGAATAAATATAAATTATAAATAAAAAGTATTTTAAATAATTATGGGGAGTAAATTATTATAATTATGTTTTGTATTTACAATATCTTTACATAATTAAAATAAAAAGTTTCATGATTATAAATTATAATATTATAATTAAATATATTATAACCGAAAAATAATTATTAGAAGCACCCGAGTTGTTAGCTTAACTGGTGAGTGCACCGTGCCTGGACTGTGAGGTCATGGGTTCAAGTCTCACAGAATTTTTTGTTTGTTTGTATGTTAGTTTGGTAGGTAGGTTATTTAAGGTAATTTCTTAGTTTGTGTCAGATCCTCATTTAAATATTTGGGCATATGGAGATTTATTCTGATTGTAATGAGATTTCACTTGTACCACTAAAAAAATGATTATTAGAAGTATTAATTACATTTATAGTAGATTATTAATATTTTTTCATAATTTAATAAATTTAAATATTAAATTTACAATATCTTTCCATAATTAATAAAAAATTGAATCATCTCAAAAAAATAATAAAAAAATACTAAGGGTATTTATGAAATTTCCCAATTAAAACTTTTGAATTCGTGATTTTATATAGTAGTGTATGTAAACTTTTGAGTTCGTGATTTTATATAGTACTGTATGTATGTATTGTATAAGATAGTTAAAAGTTGAAAACTTTTTTTTTGGTACAGTTAAAAGTTAAAACTTGTATTGAATCAGGGTGACATAACGATGTCTGGGTGACATAACGGGTAGCAATCCAATTACATTATCGAATTGAATCAGGGGATTGAACCCGTGCTGACAATCATCCCAGAAATAGAAGTCTTAGTACAATCTGAATTCTCGTTACATCCAATGAGAGATTACTAGTACAAAGTGCAATCGGTCACAGATGATGAAACCTGCAAGAAGTTCTAAACTCCTAAGAACCCTAGAAAGTTATTAAACATTTGTCACCAGAACCAAACTAATTAAACTTAATTGCAGCCAAAATCTCCCCAAATCTTTATCATGCAAAGCAATCAAGGCTTACAGAAAAGCAAAGAGAATCAAGAAGAACACATCACTTTGAAATACCCAATAAATAGTCGTATCCTTACATGACAAAACCCCTAAACAACCTAACAATGACAAACTTGATTTTTGCAATCTAATGTAACGTATAACCTGCTCTGCCACTATGCAAATCCTACCATACCTCTACAAATTCCGTATAAAAAGAAGAGGGCAAAAAGAGATTGCTACAACTAAAAAATGAATACAAGAATGCATCTCAAATTTATTTTTTTGGTCTAATCCATGTCGTCTCCGAGGTGTTGACATTCCCATAATAAACTTGCTTTGAGGTTTCATCCCAATAAGCCTGGAGAAAGACAATGGCGAGTAAATGATGAAATTAAGTTAGCAAGATAAGAACACACCACCAACATAAGAGTTGCAGAAGTTTGCCTTCAAGAATATAAATGAACCAAAGAAGAAAATCCCTATCAGATCCTATAACAGAACTTTGAAGCTTCTCTCATACTGAACTAGCTCTGAAAGATTAGTTGTATCTTCAACTAGGAAGGTACACAAAGCTGGGAACAAATGCTCACCTGCCAACCAGAAGGGAGATCTCTTGATAGTTCGTCTAAATCAGGTTGTTCGTTTCCATCAGGAAGCACCTCTGAGGGATTCTCAGAAGCTTCTTTGGCCTTCTGCGCTCTCCTCCGCTTAACTTTCTCACGCCTGTATTTAATGTGTAGAAAAGGCATATCACCAAAATGTAAAGAACCGAATCAGATATGAGAAAAGCATATTTTTTGCATTCGGAAAGATATATAATACAGAAGTGCAGCAGTAGATAACACACGAAGATAAGCCAAAATAAAATATATTCTGCAATATATTTTTCTAAAATTTGACACAGACTTCATTTTCTTAGTCACCTAGCTACAGATTAGCCTAAATGACAAAAGCAGACAAAAAAAGAACAGGAAAGAAACCAATAAAGAACAAAATATTCATACCAATCACCGCCCAAAGGCTGAAAATTTGCATTATCTTTAGCCTCTCCACTGGCAATTTGCTGGGCACGCCATTCCTGCAATTAAAGAAGCGTAAGACCCTGGAACCATTGACAAGAAATGAACAAGCAAAGTACCAAGGTTAATTCTACAAACCTCTATTTCCCGTTGTCGCTTTTTTTCCAACTTCTCGTATGGGTTTTCAGGCTCATCTTCTGCATCCTCATGCAGTTCCTCTTTGGCAGCTTTCCACTGGTAAAAGAGAAGCATTAAATACCAACATGATGAAATCCCCAAATGTGAAACAAGTAAATCTCCTACCTTGTCCACCAGGCTGGAAACCTTCTTATTAGACCTCAAGGAGGATGTCACAGCAACAGTACGCTTTTTACTTCGTGCAGCTGACAGAAAACAAATGAGACAGAGTCAAAGGTTGATACATTTCGGTCAACAAACGTCATGAACTTTGAGGTAAATCTAATGAAGTTAGTCAGACACAATAATTTCAGATTCATCAATTAGAAAAACAATTGGCTAGTTCATTTGAAGGCTTGACTGTAATAACAAGGCTAAAATATTGCTCAACTTTGTCAACAACTTATCATCATAAATTTGAAGTTACAATGATACAAAAAAGTTTATGGCCCAAAATTATACCTTTAGATTGAACCTTTGGAGCTGATGATGAAGCTGCAGCTGCAGCTGCAGCAAAACTTTCTTTAGCAGAAATGGTTGCAACAGCTTCAGTAGTGTCCACAGTAGAAGAGGCCCCCTCCGATGCTACTTCAGTGTTTTCCCTAGAAGTAGGAACCTCGCCTCTCACACCAGGCCTAGCTACTACAAGTTCATCATCAGATCCATCTTTACCTGGACCAAGAGTATTGTAACCGATAGAACCAGCTTCACTTTGCAACTGAGAAGAATTTGTGCCAACAGCTATAGTCGTTGAAGATGCTCCTTTGCCTTGAAGGTCATAAAATGTTAAAGCTTCAACAGGATTAACGGTAACTGGTGCACCTTCAGAATATGTGTTTGGAGCTGCTTGATAGTAAATTGACGCAGGGGGTGCAGCAACTTGACTTACATCCGTGTGTCCATAAAAACTACCAACCAAGACTTCACTAGCTGCATGTCCATAATACTGATAATTGGAGTCAGAATAGGTTAGGTTGTACTGATCTGCATAAGCGAGAGGCACAGTCTCCACATATGATGGGAGAGGAGGATATGATTGTTCTGGAGGCTCATCAGGTGGTGGCGGAGGAATAAGTTCATTATCAGGAGGAGGAGGTGGAACTTGTTCATTCTCAGGAGGAGGTGGTGGAATCCACTCCTCATCTGGAGGTAGCGGAACAGCCGAGTAATCCGCAGGTTGATTTAGTTGATCCAGAGAGGTGGGGGGCACATCTCTGAGGGGAATGGAGCTTACCGGGATTGCATCTTCAACTTCCATATCCACATCCATGTCAACGTCCTCTGCAACATGGAGTCCAGTCTTGAAATTAGCTTCATCAACCAGTTCACCTACCTGGGCTTTATTTTCAAACTGTTCAGTAGGTGACCCAAAAGAATTTACATTACATGCAGCGTTGCCGGAAGGAACTTGATTTTGTGACTCACTATTGACTATTGTTAACGTGCCATCATCAGTAGAAATGTATGAAATGTTAGGTGTGGAAGAAATTGGATTATAATTATTTCCATCATCTGCTTCACCTTCATTCTGGGAACTTTCCTCTGTCTTACGCTTTTCTCCAGTAAAGCCAGGAGTTTCTTCATCCTCATCCATTACTGCTGATTTTGCAAGCTGGTAAATTTTATCGTTAATAATACCCTCTAGCTGTTCTAGTTTCTTTTCACAGTGCGCCCAAAATGGTACTAAAGATGATCCATATGAGAGCAATGACTTTATATCAGAGAGTCTAATCTCAACTTCTAAAATACAATTAGATATCCAGCCCTGACTTCGAAGGTTGTCCTCAGACCTGAAATATTTTTGCTATTAGAATCAAGAATCAAAAATGACAAAACAATGGAAATCCCGGTCTTCTACTTCTAACAAAACTAATACTCTAATAAAAATATATTGGCTACAGTAATAAAACATAACTGGATATCAAATCAAAAATGAAAGCAGTAGCTATTTCTTACGTCTTTAGTGACTTCAATCTCTCTAGCAATTTTTCCCCTTGTTCCAAAAGATGAGTAGAGAGATTTATCCCTGTTTTATCTTCATCATTGTTCCTAGGGCTCTGATTTGTCAACTGGTCATCAACAGCATCTGAGCTACTTTCAAATTCACTTCTAATAACATCAGAGTTCAGATTTTTATCTTCATGAACTTCACTTTTGCATCCTCCATCTCGCTCATCTAACTGGGTCTCATTATTATGCCTCTCATTCTGAAGAATAAAATTATCATCACCAGTTGCCTGGGCACTTGGAGTAGTCTCCATACTTTCAACAGTGGAAATCATTTGGTCAGAAGTTAATTGGTTTATAGGGGCCTGAACATTAGGCACCTCCCACGAAGTTTCACCAGTTTCAATGTTCCAGTAGTAATACTGATTAGTCTCTTCATGCATTACCATTCTCCAGCCTGAACCCACATCTCCAGGTACTTCAGAAGTTCCAGTAAAAGATACTTGTTCTGTAGAATCATTCTTCTTGACAGACACACTTGAGACATTAATATCGCCATCTTTATCATCAACACCTATCACGTTCTGGATAGCAACTGGTGAAGGTTCTTTCTCCATGTTCTGTTGACTGATCTTCAGAGTATCAACACTTTCACCTGCACCAACTTCTGTAACTTTGCTAGTCTCACTTAGAGGTCCCTTTGCCTATTCAAACAAAGCAATGGGAATGTGAAGAAAAGAGGACCATCAAGTATGTTAAAGAAACAAAAGGATGAAAACCATAAAGCAGTGTAAATTACCAGATTTCTAATCTAACCCACTATACTCCCACCGTCTTTATTTAAAGAAGATATTCCAGCATTGCAAACCATGTATTTAAGAAATAGGAATACTAATGACTAGACCAGCCCACCCCTGCTTTCAAAGGAAGATGACTAAAAAATGAAATTCACACCTAATTCCTAACAAGGCATAATTTCACAACAGAGGAATTCAAAACTACCTGGTCATCATGGTCAGACAAGGACTTATCCAAAATGCCATTCTCTAATCTTTTATCGGACTCCTCATCCAAATCATCATCGCTATACTGGCCAAGTAACAGCAGAGGGTTTGGTGATTGTTGACCTGAAAACATGAAACTAATATGATAAGTACTTTAAAACAACAATTACCTACCATTATCACTATATCTAAACCTCAAAACAGAACGTGAGAAAACATTCATATAAAACGGCTTAATAAATCCATATGATAAATTTGACAGAATTATTAGGAGCATTCTATGAGCAAGATATGATGGCCACCTGTTACACATGAAAGAAAGATGTCAGTGGAAGCATTACGGAAATAAAGCCAAGAGACATACGAACCGAGAGAAAATTTTTCCAGAAGAAATCTGCAAAATGCTTGGTAGGAGCAAAATAGAGCATAACAGATTGGGAATCATTCAAAATATCACATTGGTAGGGCTCGACCGTTCCGTATGTAGTTCCCAAGATCACAGCTACACCCTACAATCTGAAAACAAATTCTGGTGGCAAACAACATAATATTTCTGGCATAGATTCCATATTTCCACCAAAAAAATGTAGTTCACTCATGCCTTGTCTACATAGTCCTTTTGAAGAAAACTGACGGAACCCACCTGAAGAAGATGGTGAATTGGGCAACCCAGCACGATGTTTTATTTCTCCATCGACTTCTTCATGTACTGAGGAGCCACCCAAATCTTCTAAAGGTTTCAACAATGAACTCAAAGTTAAACATAACTAATATATAAACATAAAAGTTGCAATCCTAATACTACTATTAAATTTGTTATAGCTTAGCTCTAAACTAACTCCCAAGTAATATCCGATTGCTAGTTTACAGAAAAACAATAAAAGAAAAAATACTTTCAACCACCAAAAAAAAAAAGAAACCCCCTTTGTTTTACCTAAGACTCGAGGAAATTAAATTGAATCAAATTCAATGAAAAAGCGGAGAAATTGAGAGAAAGATTACCAGAGGGTTCCGCGAAGAGATCCAGCTTAACACGGCGGCCGGCGTTGCTCTGAGCAGCTAAACGACGCTCCTTTCTCTTCCCCATGGATTTGACTTTCAATTCTGATTCAAAGCTAATACTATGTTCTTTATACTTAGTGCGGTAAAATTGATCTAGGGTTTTTCCTTTGATTCGGAGAATTTTATTTGGGGGTTTTCCTTTTGTCTTTTTTTTTTTTTTTTTTGGCTTTTGCTTTTGCTTTTGCTTTCTTCTATAGATAACAGAAAATGCCCTATGGCGCATTAGCGTATAATAAGCCTAATAGTTGAATACGACGTCGTTTTCTTTGATTCATTTTTAGTTCGACTTTGTTGTCAAACCAAACGCAACCTCCGCCCATCATCAAAGTATCAACATCAAGTTCAAAAGTGCCACGCCCACGTACCGTCAAAATTTCGTAATTATCTTTTTTATTTTATTTAGTATTATTTTTCTAGTAGAAGTAGTATTTCTGTATTTGATTTATAATTAAATTTAAATTCTCATTTTTCATTTCTGTATATATATATATATGAATAAATTATTGAAATCTCCAGCTCCTCTCCACCTCCTCTATCGCCACCCTCAAACTTCCCTAAACTCACCGCCGGTTTCACAGATTCTACATACTACCTCAAATCACTCCATAGATATAAGGCACCATATTTTTTTCCTTCCCCATAATTTTACTTCTCCTCTATTTGTTTCCCGATTGAATTAAAAGGAAAACTTTGAATCTCTGGGAATTGGAAGTAAGTAGCTTTTTAACTTTCAATAGATCTGTGAGAGTTATACTCCGTAATTCAATTTGATTTTTTGAATTTCTTTTATCATTCTTTTTTATTTTGTGGAATTGATTAGTTTGGATCCTAAATTCCTGATCAGCTTCAATCTGTAAGAGTAAAGTTATGATTTTGAGGTTTGAAATTGAATTTCTGATGTGTTTGATTCTTGGATATATATATATATATATGATATATGATTTGAACATTTTCTTTATTGGAAATTCCTGTTTTCTTTTTCATCCTTCTAATTACTGCAATGCCAGCTGACAATTAAAGAATCTTGACATAAATGCGCTAACAACGATAAATTAGTTTAGGTCAATCTATAATACTTGAAGAATGGGTGAAATTGACAATCTTTTGTTTGTAGGGTCACTGTTTTTCTCCTCTGCTTTCTGATTCTTAATTATGTTGCATACCATGGCGTGATGGTATTTCGAATATTATTATTTTTTTTGGTCAAAAGTATTTCGAATATATTGAATGCATGAAAATGAACAAAGGGGAGTTGTTCGCATTTTTATGTCTATTTCCATGCACTATCATAAGAAAGGGAAAACAAGGCAACATAGTTGGAATGCACTCAGGACCGCTAGGATAATAAACATCAGAAAGAGACTGATTGGGATCTTGGGTCTCATTTTGAAAACAGATATTATTGAGTTTTGACATCTCCAAGTTTACGACTTTCAGTCAGCAGAATCAGGAAATGGTTAAAAGGTTCGTATTGTTATTTGCATTGACACCAAAGAACGATTTGACTGAGCTTTCTGACCTCTTTTTTCATGTTTCCCAGGTATGGAGAGTTTTGATGTGTGGAAAATATCATGTTGCAGTGCATAGAGGGATTGAAGCATTTATTTGCTTCTGTACTGCAATGTTGTGATATTGATTTGTACAAGCAAACGAGAGGTCTTGATGATCCTGAAATTCTTGCAAGAGAGACAGTGTGTATGCTCTTATTTCTCTTTCTTTCTAAATAATATATTGTTAGGCTTTAATATAGTATGGAGTGACTTTTTTTTTTTTTGGCCAAAAGATAGTATGGAGTGATAGTGTCAAAGCTTTGGCATAATTCAACACCTTCAGACGATGCCAGTGATTCGGTCCTTTTTGGTTGTTTGTTACATGCTTTTTTTTGGGAAAAGAATTAATGGAGTGAAAAAGGAAAAAGAAAGAATAGGAAACCAAAGACAAATATCTAAGTTAAAGAGTAAAAGAGTTGATCTGAAGGTGCTTTTGTTAGTCTTTTCTTCTAGTGACATTTGTTACTTTGCTCATCCTTGGTGCAGTCAGTGTAAGTGAAATAGAAGCACTTTATGAACTTTTCAAAAAGATAAGCAGTGCTGTCATAGATGACGGGCTAATTAACAAGGTATTTTCTTGAACTTCACTTTTTGTTATCAATTAATTCTATATGTTATGTTATGTTGTCTATCTCTCCAAATTGAGTTTAACCCCTTTTTTCTTCCTCTTCTCTCATGTTGTCTCCTTTTATCTTTTGAATCTTTTGAATTCTGCTTCATATCTGATATCACTTTTTGGCAGGAGGAGTTTCAATTGGCGCTATTCAAAACAAACAAAAAAGAGAGTTTGTTCGCTGATCGGGTACCATTATCTAATGTTAATAAATACTGTTTTCATCCATGATATTGAATGTTTTTCGATCTCATCTTACCAATTCTTTGTTCTATTTTATCTTTAAGTTATTAGCATGTTGCTTGAGTTGGTACCAAATATGTTTCTGATTTTGCTGCAGGTATTTGACTTGTTTGATACAAAGCATAATGGAATTTTAGGTTTCGAAGAGTTTGCTCGTGCCCTCTCTGTCTTCCATCCAAACGCGCCCATTGATGATAAAATTGAGTGTATGTGTCAGATATGATGTTGTCTTTATGAAACATTATTTTACTTCAACTTGCTGATATCATATAGTTTGGTTGGCATGGACAAGGAATTATGAACTTATCCATGTAGTGGATGATTTTGTCTTAAATACCTTCTCTGTTTCCGAATTTCTATCTACTGAGTACTTTGTCTAGTCCTAATTCTTTTGTTCTTTTTGCAGTCTCTTTTCAACTCTACGATCTCAAGCAACAAGGTTTTATTGAGAGGCAGGAGGTAAATATTCCACCCTCTTTTTTTTTTTTAATAATTTTATCAAATTTATTCCGTCTTTCTTCCCTCCTTCAATTTTTTTAAAATTCTTTTAATTAATTAATTAATTTATTATAATTATATATAGGTGAAGCAAATGGTAGTGGCTACACTTGCTGAATCTGGCATGAACCTTTCAGATGATGTTATAGAAAGTATAATCGACAAGGTGGTGACCTGATATGTTTTAGTTGAAGTCACATCTCTCATGATCTTCATTTTATTGGTTTTTATTGTCTATGTGCTAAGTTTCGGACCTTTGCAACAGACCTTTGAGGAGGCTGACACAAAACATGATGGGAGGATTGACAAGGAAGAGTGGAGAAGCCTTGTTTTGCGACATCCATCCCTTCTCAAAAATATGACCCTGCAGTACCTCAAGTAAGTTTCAGATATAGCTTTACTGTGGAATGGTATTAGGTGTAGACGGTTACCCACCATAACGGTAAGCGTTAAACAATGAGTACTGACTTTGAAACTGTGTCTTGGTTGTTTCCTCAGGGACATCACCACAACATTCCCAAGCTTTGTCTTCCACTCACAAGTTGATGATACCTGAAATCAAGAATTGCATTCATGCTCCATAAACGGTTGATGGTAGCTTGTGTGTTTCTACTTTCTAGACTGGTATGGGCGTTCCAAATATAAATGGGTCAAGAGTGAGTCTGTATGGTGTTTCTGGTCATTGGTTACAATTTTTTGTTGCGTGTGTCCATATTCAAGTGTTGAACAAGTTTTCCGTTGTGGGTCAATTGACTCTGGCAGGCATGCTGCTGATTTATTTTGGTTGTACTTTTCTTTATGGTTTTGCAATGTAAAGAATGAGATTGTGCTAGTCCATTTGGAAATTTTCTACTATTCCTATAATAATAATAATGTTGAATCCTACTTGTTATTGATGCCCAAGCCAAGAGGAAAAGGAGTTGCCAATTCCAAAGCAAAAGAGGAAGAAAGACATGGTCATAGCAGATAGTAATGGGCTAAGCTGGGCTGGCCCAAATAATAGTATCCAACTATGACTAGACTCTATCTCAGGTTGGCCTTCTTGGCCGTGGCGTGCTCCAAAACCAAGCAAGCTAAGTAGTAACATTTAAAAAAAAATTATGCCGTTTTTCTTGGTCAATTACAATTACAGCTCAAGCTACCCTCAATAAACCTTGAATTCTGGACTTAACAAAACTATCACCTTGAATTCTGGACTTAACGACTTGAGTTTTGTAGTATAGAATTGAATTAAAGAGGTAAATCAATAGTAATAAACTTAATTAGGAAACTGAAATGAAAATATTGTAATTGGGAATTAGTTACTAGTTGTTATTATAGAATGAATGAATCCCTTTGATTAAGCTGAACTTTTGGTAGGCCTTGGCTGCCCATGGTGATCCATTGAGCAGAGCAGTTGATTGATTGCACAATCAAAGTGATTCTAAGAGATTACATGAAAAATGAAATAAATGCAAATTACATAACTAATTTAGGATAATTAGTTGTAATTTTGCACTGATTGAGGGCTTGAAAACCTTATATAAGTGATTGCAATTAGGAAAGGTTTGTAACATAACTCCATCCAAAAAAAAGTATTGGTGGAGGGCTGAGAGGTGAAGAAGAAGGTTTAGTATTGGGCTATTGGCGACTGGCGACTGGCGAGAGAGGGAGACATGATGGAGGGGAGGATGAGAGTAGTGAGCTTGATGGTGTTGGTTATGGTGGTGGTGGCTCAAGGTGAAGAAGAAGGTTTCTTCAACCCTAGGTTTACCCAATTTTGTAGTAAAAGGTGTGGGCATAAGAAGCTGACTCCTCCACAACTCGCAATTTGTTTTAATCTCTGCATGATTGCCTCCAAACCCCACTCCCGAGCTCTCCTCACTTGTTCGACCGATTGTGCTCTTTCCAACTACAATCCCACTGCCAATCCCAATGGTAATAAATTTCTTTCTTCCCATTTACTCTCTTTCAGGAGTACTATTTATAAGTGGGTTTGATTTCATTGCAGATGCTACGAATGTGGTTTATTCATGCTATGACAGTTGCAATCACAAGATTCACAACAATTACATCTAGGACCACACCACCATCTTATTGTTGATTCATTAGTGAATAAGTTGACGAACAAATGTACTCACAGATGAAATAAATAAATATTATACCCTTGTCGCACAATAATGCTTGTGCTTGGTTAAAATGAATTTCACAACGTCAAATTTCATCGTTTCACCACCGTTTGACTGTTTCACTACCATTTTGTTCTCGGAACTTAACTGTCTCGAAACTTAACTGTCGGAACTTAACTGTAAACTCTATTTCAAATTTCTCGGAACTTAACTGTCTCGAAACTTAACTGTAAACTCTATTTCAAATTTCAATCGCAACGCAGCCCTAGTCTATACAAAAACTCTCTTTGGACCCAATTCATATTTTGAATCCAAATCCAACTGAGGTTGGGCTCTAAGCCTTCCAAATTCCTCATGGGTAGAAATAATTAAATCATCAAGAATAAAAAACCCTTGAAGTTTTGATTTTAGCCTGTTTTTGCAAGTTTTAACAAAAACTTCCAGTCCACTCTGATGTTCTTCTTGCAACAATTATTTCCTTCATAAACCAAGAACCATAAGACGCCATTCAAGGCAAACAGCTTGAAATATTAAGAATAGGATCAAGCAAATAGGCACGAAAGAGATACTATTATATTAAAGTAATATTCCCAAAACAAAAGAGTTTGGATTTTGCCAAAATTAACCGCAGCCTCTCACAGGAGGAAACCAAGAAAAGTAAATTACTACGTCTAAAGGTAAACTTAAAATTAAAATAAAAACACTAATAAATTAAAATATCCAGATTAAGGCATAGTCTAGCTTAGTCAACTTCCTCCATCTTGCTGCCCTCGGCATCAACATCCTCCAATGGTGGCATGTCAGCATCAGCTTCAGCTTCACCAGCATCCTCATCAATGCTCAATCCCAGTTTCAACATTCTGTGGATTCTGTTGCCGAAGGTGTTGGGGTCATCAAGGCTGAAGCCAGAGGTGAGAAGGGCAGTCTCAAAGAGCAGGAGAACAAGGTCCTTGACAGACTTGTCATTCTTGTCAGCATCAGCTCTCTTCCTCAACTCTTCCATGATGGGGTTCTCTGGGTTGATCTCCATCGTCTTCTTGCTTGACATGTAGCCAGCCATGCTGTTATCCCTCAAAGCCTGGGCCTTCATGATTCTCTCCATGTTGGCAGTCCAGCCATACTCACCAGTCACCAAACAGCAGGGGGAGTCAACAACACGGTCAGAGACAACCACCTTCTCAACCTTGTCACCCAAAACATCTTTGATAACCTTGCACAGACCCTCAAACTTCTCCTTCAAAGCTTCCTTCTTTGCCTTCTCATCCTCACTCTCATCAAGCTTCAGACCTTCCTTGGTAGCAGACACAAGCTTCTTGCCCTCAAATTCCTTAAGCTGACCAACAGCATACTCATCAATGGCATCAACCATAAACAGCACCTCATACCCCTTCTTCTTCAGCTTCTCAAGGAATGGGGAGTTCTCCACAGCCTTCTTGCTTTCACCAGTGATGTAGTAAATGTCACTCTGGCCCTCCTTCATTCTGGTCACATAGTCCTTCAAGCTGGTCATCTCATCACCGCTCTTGGTGGAGTGGTACCTGAGCAATTCAGCAATCTTGGTTCTGTTCTGAGAATCCTCATGGATTCCAAGCTTGAGATTCTTGGAGAAAGCCTCGTAGAACTTGTTGTAATCTTCCTTGTTCTCAGCGATTTCAAAGAAAAGCTCAATGCACTTCTTCACCAAGTTCTTGCGGATAACTTTCAAGATCTTGTTCTGCTGCAACATTTCTCTTGAGATGTTGAGAGGAAGGTCCTCTGAGTCAACAATACCCTTCACAAACCCAAGAAATTCTGGAATCAGTTCCTCACAGTTGTCCATGATAAACACACGTCTGACATAGAGCTTAATGTTGTTGGGCTTCTTCCTTGTGTCAAAGAGGTCAAAAGGAGCCCTCTTGGGAACAAAGAGTATAGCCTTGAACTCAAGCTGCCCCTCAACTGAAAAGTGCTTGACAGCCAAATGCTCTTCCCAATCGTTTGTAAGGCTCTTGTAGAAAGCAGCATATTCTTCCTTGCCAATCTCCTCAGGCTTCCTCATCCAGATGGGCTTTTGCTTGTTCACCAATGACCACTCATGAGACACCTCCTTAATCTTCTTCTTTTTCTTCTCTTCCTTCTCCTTCTCCTCATCAATCTCCTCAACTTTTCCTTCCTCGTCCTTCTTATCCTCCTCATCCTCGTCATCAGAGATCTCCTTCTCAGTAGTCTTCTCAATCCAGAGGGAAATCGGATAGCTAATGAACTCAGAGTGCTTCTTGATCAGATCCTTGAGACGGCGCTCCTCAAGGTACTCAAGCTGGTCCTCCTTCAAGAAAAGGGTAATCTTAGTGCCCCTGCCAAGGTTCTCCCCAGAGGTATCCCTGGTAACAGTGAATGACCCACCAGCTTGGGACTCCCACACATACTGCTCATCATCATTATGCTTTGTGGTGACAACAACCCTCTCAGCAACCAAGTAAGCTGAGTAGAAACCAACACCAAATTGTCCGATCATGCTAACATCAGCACCAGCAGCCAATGCCTCCATAAACTCCTTGGTCCCAGACCTTGCAATAGTACCAAGGTTGTTCACCAAATCTGTAACATGAGAAACAATGTCATTAAGGTCCAATTTGAGTCCAAACAGAACAACAAAACACAAAAACTAATAAAGCAATTAAATAATACTTACCAGCCTTGGTCATACCAATACCACTATCAATAATTGACAGGGTGTTGTTGGTCTTGTCAGGTACAATGTGAATAAAGAGCTCTGGCTGAGCATCAAGCTTGCTCTTGTCTGTCAAGCTCTCAAATCTAATCTTGTCCAAAGCCTACAATCGTTTTCAACACATAAACAGTAAGCAACCTACTTACACTACCAACTCAAGACAATAAGAATCAATTAATTACTTCCACTGTTTAGAAGACAAAGCCCTTTCCTTATACCCCTCCCACCTTAAACCGATTTCATGCCTTTAATTTGTAGGAAATCATAACTAAATAACCAATCATTAAAAGGGAAACTACTTCTATTAAGATAGACATGCCGAGGAACAGAGAATTATTCTGTATATAAAATCCATAAAAAAAGCATAACCTAAAATTTCTATCAGACAAATAATTAAACAATACCCATATAAATCAAATCCTAATGATCAGATCTGTTTAACAAGCCATGCATAAAAAGAGATTAAAAAGTAAAAAACGAAAAAAGGGAGAGAAGTAGGAAGGAAGAGAAGCTTACATCAGAAGCGTTACTGATGAGCTCACGAAGAAAGATCTCCTTGTTGCTGTAGAAAGTGTTGATGATCAAGCTGAGAAGCTGGTTGATCTCAGCCTGGAAAGCAAACGTCTCTGCCTCCGCCATCGCTGAATAACTCTACTCCGAGGATCCCGAACACACCCAAGAAAGAGACGGAAGAACGCTAAAGAGAAGGCGAGAGGGCGAGCTAGGGTTTTGGAGAGAGGTTTGTTTGAAGAGAAAAAACAAAGTGAGGCTCTACTCTGAGCTTAAGACGACTTAAATAGGAGACTTCCTTAGGGTTTCTAGATCCTTCTATTGACGGCACTTTTTTCTTTATTTATTTTTAATTTTAATTTTCGTATTAATTTACCTAATCATAGTGGGACTGGGAGAGGGAGATTTTTGTATTTCTAGATCCTTCTTTTCTATTTTTTGAATTTATTGATGCGAAATTATTAGGGGTGGGAGAAGCACGCGCGGTTTGGTAAACGTGGGCCTTCCTTTGTGGTCGTATTTTTATTTTCTGGTGCTTTATTTATACTTTTCTTGGCGAATTAAATTTGCTTTTTTCTTTTTCCATATGAAGAATTTTCTTTTTTTCCCTTTTGAGTTTTGACCTTTTTTTTTTGGTTTTATTATTAAAACTCTAAAACGTGATGGGTAAGGCAAAATTTCCTCTCCTAATTTTGATTTGATATAGGAGTATATAGTTAAAATTTCTATTTATTAAAATTAAATATTAGAAATATAATTATAAAAAAAAAAGTTAAATTTTCCTCAAAAAAATAAAGTAAAAAATAAAATAGGGACAAAAATTAAAAAGAACCACAAAATTGTGCACTTTTACTGGGTCAACTCTGCTATATAACTAACTGTCAAATAATACTAGTACTTGTTTGATGTCATGATGTGGCAAAAGGGCATTGGTTATGGAGATATAAGGTGGTTGAGATGGTTCGTAGAGGATTGCACCTTCATGACCGATTAAAATTATTGCATCATCAATATTCAATCCTCCTAACTCCAACCACTGGCCAAGGAAGTTGCCTCATCCATTACCATCCAAAACCAAAACAACAAATTTCTTGGAATCTTTCATTTTTGACCAAACTTGTTTTTGTTTCTGAGAAATGCAATTGCAAGCTCTTCTTTCATTCCAAACCTTTTCTGCTAAATTGCCGCCAAGGTAACTCATCTTCAATGCTTTTATTTATTAGTAATTTCTGTTATTCATTTTTGTTCAATATGATTTTATAGCAGAAATGTAAATAGCCTACCTTTTATGGTTCAACTTCAATGTGCATCCAGTTTTGGCTAATTGCATGCAGTAATGAAAAATCTGTTCATTTGAATAGAGTTTTTGTTCATGGTCTTATATCAACTTTGAAGTTGAAACTGTATTTATGGACAGCAAACAGCCCAAGGATGTTAGGGCTAAGCATTCACATCAGGAAAGACACCCTTCATTAACAGTGAAAAGTTTGCCAAGGAGGACTGTTTTGCAGCTCATGGGGTTGAGTCCCATTTCATTCTGCATCCATCCTGTTTTTGCTGCTCCAATGCAAGACATGATGGAACCTCAAGTGATTCGGTAAATTGTTGTATGTGTTTTTACTTTTTTATATTACCTTTATAACATCAGCTGATTATCTTAATTCAGTTAGTTATTTGTTGATTTTGGTCAGTTCTCATTGAAGATTGTAATTTTGGATTTGAAGTGTCCAGGACATTGAAGCTTTCCAATGGGGTGAGAGTTCAAGGTATAATTCTGCTCTTTTTTCTTTCTCTTATTGAGAAGGATATTGATAATTAGGCAAGAAATTTTCAGCTTTGCTTGATAGGCAGACCTGAGATGATCAATAAAGCATTATGATTTCCATCGAAATTATGCTTGCTGCACTCTTTCTTGGCCAGCAGTGGTGGGGGGGTAAAGCAACATTTCATGACCAAAGTTCAACAAGTCTTCAAATACAAAATTAGCATGCTTGTTCACATCTTTTACAAAGTTCTGCTATGTGATATGTCTGATGAACCGATGTCTACAAGCGTTAGCATGATTGGTCCTGAGCTCTCGTTTCCCCACTCATAGTTTTCATATAATACAATTTTGAGCTTTGTTTGTAGAAATTATTGAAGGGGAGGGACCAGAAGCTCATGATGGGGACATTGTACAAGTGAACTATGTGTGCCGGCGATCAAATGGATATTTTGTTCACAGGTAAATCTGTACACTCCAAGTTATCTCGATATCAGTACTGAGAATGATTGAAATCATATAGACTTTTAGTTCTATATGGCCCTAACTGAACTTTCTTCGTTCTGTGGATCGTTTGGTTGAATGTCACTGCAATTCAACACAGCACTGTGGATCAATTCAGTGGAGAAAGCTCACCTGTTACCCTTCCTTTGGATGAAAACCAGGTGTGTTCCTGTATCAGACTTCAGTTCATAACAAGTTTGGACAATATATGTGATGTGTTATTACCACTCCATTCTGTCAATGTAGCAATTAAGCTTTTCTTTCTGAATTGCTACTCATTATTGTCAAATGCCAAGAAACCCTTCAAGTTCACTTGTGGAAGAGCGAAATATACTTATGACTCCATTCTTTCTACACAATTTCATGTTAAGTTTGTATAAAATGACCATGGGATTGCCAATTTCATATTGTTCCGGTATTCTTAAATTGCTTTTGCCATTTGACAGATTATAAAGGGCTTGAAGGATGTCTTGACAGGCATGAAGGTTGGAGGTAAAATCCTGGAGCTATTCATCTCAGTAGTCTGCAAATTTATGTTTCAATTTTCCGCATATATCTCAATTTCACTCTTATAAAGCCTAATTGATCATGGTAGTACATGCGTTCTGGCATGCAACTAGATTATAAAAGACCATCTTACTGTCTTTAGGAAGAACAACTAACAGAAAGTGGTATATTTTTTGTCTCTACTTTCTTTACAGGAAAGAGAAGAGCATTAATACCTCCTTCAGTAGGATACACCGATGAAAACTTGAAACCAATTCCAGAAGAGGTTTCACTCTCTTTTGTTCCTCACTTCCTTGGGTTTTCTGTTATGTTCTGGAGCTTGCCATTTCCTTACCTTAGGCCCTGATTCTTTCATTCTGTTTCAGAATCAAGTTTTCAGTATAGCTAGCATTCCTTTCCCACCAAGTCAACTATATAGCTTTGTCACATTTTGTTTTTGTTGGTTGAATGCAGTTTGGTCCTCGGCGTAGCCTTTTATCTCATGCAAAAGAACCCTTGATCTTTGAAGTGCAGCTCCTGAAGATAATAGCATAAACTTACTGGGGATTTGTATTCCAAGTTATTCAAGATTGGCTTCTGTCAATACAGGTTTTCTGATCAAGAACAGTCCATGTTCATTGATTCTATCAATGAGATTATGAGAGTGCTAATGTTAGACATCTGCTATTAGCATTAGCAAGCAAAGGCATGTCATGCAAGTTTGGTACTAGCATGCAAACTGAAGAAGAAGAGAAGAGCACCTCATTTTCCAACATTAATATTGTAATTAAGTTGATTTTACCAATCTTTAAGGCTTGCTGCTTTAGCAGAAACTTCTCATTGGATTTCTTTCCAATTTATGAGTATATATACTTTTCCAAATAAATTGAAAACAACAAATGAATCCACCCAATTTCAACATTTTCAAGTCATTGAATAAATAGTGAAACAAATTGATTTGTAATTTGTAATATAATAATCGTTTTTTCCATTTTTATATTAAAAAAATGGATAATTAGATAAACTGCCAACAAGGCAACAACCTTTGACTAAACGACGCCGTTGCCCTGTCAAACTACGTCAAGAACCAGAGAAAACATCTTCGTTTTCCTTAATTCCTAAGCGCTCACATCACAGTTATTCTCATACAGCAACCTTAAGCCTTAACTAATCCAGAAAGAATTCCAAATTCCAACAAAAGAAAATTGAAATCTTTCTAGAGCTGTTATTCTTTCCCCAGAAACCTATAACAAGCTAACGAAAGAAAGATGCAAGCTTGGTTCTCAGGGGGCGGTACTGGGGGCGGCGAGCAGACAAAAGAAGGGTCTTCTCTTTTAGCAGATTGGAACTCATATGCAGCTTCACGAGATGCAGACGAAGGAAGTGCATCTGGGTTCGGGTTCGATCTTGAATCTGCTGTCAGGTCTGCCAACGATACCGTCAGTGGTACCTTCAATGTGTAAGCTATCCTATCCTCACGCTCTTCTTTTTGTGATCTGAGAATTATCACAAAGCATCGATTTTTACTGTGATTTCGCGTTTTTTATGGTCACTTTGATAATGGGGTTTGATTATTCTATGTAATTACGACTTGAGCATATTGTGTTTCTGTGTTTTACTTGGTGAATTGAATGGTTGACATTGGATTCCATGGTTTTGTGGGCTTTAGGATTTTTGGGGTTTTAAAAGTGTGTTTTTGATAAAACTTGCATTACCATATGTTAATGCGAGTGAAATTGGTAATTGGCTTAGGGTTTTATCTGTTGATTTGTTGGCAATTTGATGTTAGGACCTGGGATCTAGGCGTTACTCAAAGTATGGGTGAATTAGCTATTTCTAGGTGCAGTCTATATATGTTGCTGGATCTGAGTAGGATACAATGGGTATGCATTTTGATTTACTTGCATCTTTGATATGGTAATTACTTTGGCAATGTTTATTCAGTCTGTGGGTTACAGTTTGATCTTTGATGAGCTTCAGTATATATATGGTTTTGTAACAGTCTTGCAAAGTAGATATGTGAAAGTAAACTCATACAGTGTGTATGTTTCAAAGCCCTTGGTCCTAGAGTTTTCTCTGTTCTGTTGAGTGATATATGTGTCAAAACCATAGGCTTTATGGCGCTATGTTCTGAAAGTAATAAAATCATGGCCTAGATGGGTCCCTACTTCAAACTTTGATGCTCTGCAGAACAATTCATTAGATGGTAAATTGCCTTTGGTTTTATTCCATTTTGTTATAGAACCAAATTGGACAGTAAAGCATGTAGAGACTTAATGTGATCTACATTTTGTTGTGCAGAATATTCAAGTTTTTTTTTTTTTTAGAATTAGACTTAATGTTTAATGTGATCTACACATTGGTTTTACTAGGTGTATATGGTGCTCCTCTCTCTCTACTACCCAATTATTTCACTCATACCTATCCAGAGTTAACTTAATACAAAATGAGAGGGTACATTCATAAGAGCATGCTCTTTTGTTAATGCATTTTTGTTTGATCTTGATGGTTCAGCGTTTCGAAAGGGGTCCGAGATCTTCCTGGAAATTTGCAGTCTGCCACAAGTAGTGTCCCTTCAGGAAAAGCACTTATGTATTTTGGTTTATTTCTGGCGACTGGGGTCTTTTTTGTTTTCATTGCTTTTACAATGTTTCTTCCAGTCATGGTGCTCATGCCCCAGAAATTTGCTATCTGCTTTACCCTGGGATGTTGCTTTATTATTGGATCATTCTTTGCTCTGAGAGGCCCAAAGAATCAGTTTGACCACATGACATCAAAGGAGGTACTTATGCTATTTTAAATTCTCTTTTCTTAATTTGTCTACAAATCGAATATTACAAAATGTAACCATCAGCTAATTTGATTTTGTGTATCTAATGTTTCCATCTTTTGTTTTTCACACCATTTCTGCAGAGGCTTCCTTTTACGCTAGGATTTATTGGAAGTATGGCCGGTACCATATATGTTTCCATGTTTCTTCACAGCTACATCTTTTCTGTCTTGTTTTCCGTGTTACAGGTATATTACATCCCGGTTCTTTTGCTTCTTGCCTCTTTTTTTCTTTTTTTTTTTATGTCCAAGTCCTGTATTAGTCCTCTACTCCTTTTATGTGTTTGATTATTTGAACTTAAACATGTTTTGCATGTCAAATTATATATATCAGCTGAAATATGAATTAGCTTAGTACTGCAAGACAGGCATCCAGTTTGATATGAATTTGTTTTGGGTGTTTTCATGAAAATTGTAGGTTCTTGCACTTGCCTACTATGCTATTTCTTACTTCCCTGGTGGATCTGCTGGGATGAAATTTCTCACGTCTGCTCTTACCTCTTCAGTAACAAGATGTTTTGGGAGCTGACCAGGTTGACTTAGCCTTTTGGTTTTGGCCTTGTATACAACTTGTCAATTACATTTTTAAGATAGTAGTACATTGCTGTATTGCTTCCCATTTTCCACACTTGTGACAAAAAGAAATGTGAAGAGTGTTTCTATAATTTTCGGGGATGACTGAACAAAGAATTTGGATGAATTAACAGCACGAGTTCTGATTCTTGTCCATTTTTGGTGTATAAGTCGACAACATGCTATTTAGATCTTTAGTCATATCCATTATCCATACCACTAAATCTAATCAGAGCTAAGCCCAAGTTCCCATAGTTGTGGTTGTGGTGGTGGGTCTTTTTATAGGCATTATTATTTTGTATTCATAATAATGGACTAAAGAAGTTGAAGGGTAAAAGAAGCCCATGGTCTTCATTAATGAGCCTTAACGTGTTGGATCTAGCCATGTGAGGTTCCCATGCTTTCAACGAGATGTAGCAGCAATGTCAATGTGGTGTTTCCAGTTTAACTATCTTGGGATTTTCCACATTCACAAGCATCGAATGGAACTGAGTTTGGGAATTGGGATGGTGGAGTGGGGAGGGTCGTGGGTCACGGTGGGATCAGGGATGGGATGTTAAATTGGCTTCCATCTCATTCCTCCATAACATAACATTCTGGAAAACTTTCACCAAATTCCATATGATTGGAATTGGATATCCAACAATCATTTGGGGAATGGAGAAGACAAAGCTAATAATTGAATTCGAACCCCTCACCTAATCCACCTCACTCTGGTTTGCTTAACTTTCCAACCTTAAAACCTGCTATCAAAAACCTTTGAACAAGTCAAAAGGGATTAGCATTAATGGAACTCTTATGTCCCTAAGATGGTGTTAAAGTTCAACAAGAAAGTGAAGCAACAACATGATTAATATCATCCATCTTTGAATGTAATTTTTTCAAAGACTAAGAGGGTGTTCAAAGAAGAAAAAAAAGATAGTACTAATTAATAAAAGCTCTAGTAAAGCAAAATACATTGAGGGCTTTCACAATTGATTAAAAATCTATGGTAAAGAACAAAGCTTTAGCCATCAGCACACATAATTTGACTGAATGGAGCTTAAAAGCTAGAGTTCAAGGCCTTTCTTCTATCACTTTAAAACCATTATTATCATTGTTATTAACTTCATATACGATTAGTATAATAAAGAAAGGATTTGTAGGGAATCCCAAATCCTGAAATTAGGGAAAGATTAGGACAGCAATACTGTGATTAGGGGACAATGATTTGACCTTTGAGATGGAGCTTATGCATGAATAACCTTTGTTTATTCATTTTTTATAATTTTATAATTACAGTTATTGTAAGCAAACTCAGCAAAGGGTCAGCTAAACTTCTTCTTCTCCATTAAGAAAAACCAAAGCAAAGAAAAAGAAAAAAAGTAGAAAAATGAAGAGTTGGAAGATCGAATACTACATACAACGTAATCAAAAGCCACAATAAAAATAAGCAAAAACAAAGGGGAAAGCCAAGAAAGTGTTCAATTTTATGTACTTTCATGCATTAGACCATGATTCGATTTTTCTTCTTTTATTTTCTTAATAATAATTTGAACCTTGAATGATTAATATTATTAATTAATTATGCAGTGACACATAAAAAAAATAGAAAATTTAAAAAATACTACTTAACAAAGAAAATTATTTTAGTTGATGACCCAACCCAAGGGGGAATAAAAGTCTTAATTAGTTGAATTTTACTAGAAACGATACGAGAAAAGTTACAAAAAAAAGGAGGAAAAACAGGAGAATTAAATGTTAAATCTAGTAGTAGAAAATTAAAATCAGCCGGCTAGAATCCTCCTTTGCTAACACAAGCAATTCGGGAATTTCTGGTTCTATCTGAGAAAAGAAAAAAGAGTGAAGAGTTGAGAAATATGAAATTTCCATAAGATTGGACTTCAACTTGAAGCAAGAGTGGAACTTAAATCATATGGCAATGACCCATCACCTATCTATTTTAATTTTCTCATAGATTCATGATTACTCTGAAAACTACACCCATAAATTGTTATCTCTAGCAATAGCATTGCATTAGGCCAAATCAAGCAACAATCAAATTTCTTTCAAGAAAAGTAACAATCAAATTTATGTAAGAGTTGAAATTTTGGGTTAGGAGATATATATAATGGACCACCCATACCATATAGATTTTAAAGTTTTTAAATATTATAAATCAACAAAAACATAAAATTAGATAAATTCAATGTTAATATAAAAAAAAAGAAATTTGAATATAAAGTTTAAGTTGTAAAATTATCTCGTTTTCTCTCGCTTTGGAACCGTTGTACATATGTTGTGTGAGTGAGTATCCAAATGAAAGGGGCCGGGAGAGCAATTAAGCAGAGACAAAGCTTGTTTTGGATTCATCATGACTAATTAGTTTGATTAGATTAGATTAGGGACTAATTAAAAATAAAAAAAGAATTAAGATATATCCAAATTATCGGCCAACCCCATAGCCATAGCCCATAGCACGTGTGGTAAGTAAGTGCTAAGTACAAATGAAAAAAAGTTGTGATTAATAGTACCATTGTCCTTTCCACCATTCTTGAAGGGTCCACTTCCCATTTCTTTTTGCAAAAACTCCATTCTTGAAGACCCTCATCTCTTGCTAGTTTCTATTATAATAATTCATAGCTAGCTACATATCGTGTTGTGCAAATATCAAAATGGCTTCATTTGCATTTCTTTTCGTTTGATTCTTTGTTTCTATAACAAGTGAAACAATTTCCCATCTCAACATTTATAATCTTACATATATAGCATCATATGTACTTCCATGCACCTTCTTGCTTTCACTTTTCCATCCATGCACAAGGATTTTTATTTTTTCACTACTTCATACAAAACTAATAAGTTCCTCTTTAATTGGGTTTTTCTTTTCTCTCTTCCTTTTTTTTTTATTGTGTGTTGGGGGGTGGGGAGGGGTGTTAATAATTAACTAATCTTTTATTTGTTTCAATTATTTGAAATTTCATTGACTATAAAAATTGTGAAAGGATTTTATTAAAGTCAAGAATGCAAATTCATTAATGTGCTCATATATAGTTTGTGATTAAAATGGTATTACATATAGTCTCTCTCATCTCATGTGCAAGTCTCATGCCAAAATCCAAAAACCGACAACAATACCAAGCAAAATTGATTAGGAACATGCAACCACTAAACTAAGGTTGTATTTGTATAACATGGAAGCTACGTGAGAGCACAATAATAATAATGGGGATTTAATTAAATTAAATTAAGCAATCATCTCTCAAATAACTTCCATCACCACTAGTCTCTCTCTCTCTCTCTATATATAATATAAAATATTAATACACACAATTGATATATAGTTTTAATTAGTGCAATATTATGTTATTAGATCACATCATGTGACCCCCTTGTTGTATATACTACTTACTTTGATTCCCACTGCTCAATTATGTGAACCGAAAATGAAACCTAAAAGATCAACTTCATGTGATTTAGATCTATTTTTGTTTGGATTTGAAAGAAATTAAACAAGGATCATTTAAATTGAAATGTGGGTATGCATCCTAAAAATTGCAATCAAGATCTAAGATTGTCAAAAAAGTTTATAATACTTGTGTATATAAAAATGGATCAAAAAAAAATTCAGAGCTAATGATTCTATCTAAAATTGTTGCAAGGGTGAAAAACATTGACATGATGGATGCCCCCATTCATGCTATAATGATATACAGATATCTTACAAACATAACCTTTTATTTCAGAGACAAAATACTTTTTCCAAGTTGAGTTTCACCAAGAAAAAGTTAGTAGCAAAAAGGTGGAGATTGGAGTAAGAAGGGGGACCATTTTTACATTTTTTTTTCCTTCTCAATCTGTATTTAGCTGAGTGCCCTTTGTCTCTTCTTTTAATGCTGTTCTTGTCACTTTTGTTTCCCTTTAGTTTTATTCTTATTTTCTGGCTTTCTTGTTTTTTATTAAAAAGAAAAAAAAGCAAAAAAGTTTCGCCTCCTTCCCAGTTCGATCTCCCTCTTATTTTTGACTCCCCGGGTTACTAACTTACTATGCTATGTTTCCAGCAATCCTGCCGGCCAAAATTTGTGTAAAAAGGAGTTAAACTATTGACATATCGGGAAATATTGGTACCTTACGAAGCTCCCTGGGTCCATTATTTAATGGTGCCACCCACACAACAATTGATGTAGGAAGCGGCAAATTTATGTTTCTAAATAGTACTACACTCAACAATGAATGATATTCATATTACAGCCTTTTGTTATAAATTTCACATAATTTGCTCCAATTCTTCGTATTTCTTCAAATACCCATATATTTGATGAATATACGATTGATATGAATATGGTAGTTTGAGTTTGACTCTCCAAATAAATGAGATGGTCATCTTGATTCAATAAAAGGGTTGCAAGAGCCATGATTTTGCTTGGTAGAGCCCGTGACCTAATGGTTTAATTTACAAGTTGTGATGGATCAAGGGATCTTGATTAGTTTTTTTGAATGAGGTAGAGTAGGTCAAAATTTGATTAGTGATGGAAAATATAAGAATTAACAAGTGATTAAGTTGGTGTGACGTTGTCCCTTCCACTTAAGGCCAAAGGAGCATTTCTTCGTTTTCTTAATCCTTTACAGCCAAGGCTACCCGACACCTTGTCCAGTTTTGCAGTTTAAAAAAATCCCAATTTTCTTTCATAATTCCTTTGCTTCCATGTGCTCTTTACTATTCTATAATGCCACTATTCTTTTTAATCATAAAACAAAACCCACAAATGCAAATAGATCTCCATCAATGCTTTTTAATTAAACTTAACAATGCCCACTTTGCTTCTGCAGGAAAAGTAATCAAAGACCCCAGAATTTAACACCAATTACCTCTCTTTTACATTTGAGTCAGTAACATTTCTAAAAGAGAGGGCTTTTTGGTTTGTCTCTGAAACAAAAATTTGTGTACTTAAGCTTCTTAAATCATTGAAAAGCAACTGAAACTCTACTTGTAACAAACACATGGCTGGCTACTTAATGGTGACCACATAAATTGGATGGACCACTTTTCCTTTGGATTGGCTCATTAAACAAAGACATGTTATATCCAGCTGATTTGAAGCTAAAACATTCCATGGTTATTGTGTCTGCACCATTAGACTGGTAGAGCCCAAGTGTGTTAATAGTATTTTTTTCAGTTTATATACTTTCTTGACATACTTGAAATGAGTAGGAGGAAAAATTTTACTGCTCTTTGGATTATGTTTATTCATTACATGACCAGAAAAGAGGAAACAAGATATTTAAAGTTTTTAACTATGAAAAGAGGAATTTTCTTTGTTCAGAGACATCAAGAGTCCATTTCTGACAGTTAAATGTAGTAAAAAGAAATAGACTTAACAAAAGTCCATTAAAGGAATATGATGGGAAGAATATCAGAATAACCTTGGCTTTTAATTGACAGATTAACAGAAAGATTGAAATTAAATAATAAAAAGGGTAATAGTAATAAATAAAAATGGAAGGGAAAAAGGTCCACTTAATTAAAATCAGAAACCCATCTGCATCACCATCTCTTAATTAACAACTATACACACACCTATTAGAATAATAATAGAAAAAGAAGTTGCACTTGGATCCAGATCTTCTGCTTTTGTTCTATAAACAAAACATGGGGTTCCACCCTCTACAATCCCAAAACAGATTACCTGTTGCTCTTCTCTTCTCTAAGCAATGCCTGCAACTCTAAGGAATCTCCTGCTTTCTTCCAATATCTTCTCCTTCACCTTACTTGTTTCAATAAACTCTCTTTTCTTCCATCATTGTTACTCTGTTGATGACCAAGGGCAAGCTCTGTTAACATGGAAGAACAGCCTCAACAGCTCTGCAGATGCACTCAAATCTTGGAATTCATTAGACCCTTCTGCATGCAATTGGTTTGGGATTCATTGCAACTCAAATGGCCAAGTTGTGGAGATAAGCTTG
This sequence comes from Corchorus olitorius, assembly GCA_001974825.2. NCBI lineage: Eukaryota > Viridiplantae > Streptophyta > Magnoliopsida > Malvales > Malvaceae > Corchorus > Corchorus olitorius. The sequence continues at coordinate 72,370 of AWUE01013456.1, forward strand.
AAAGCTATAGATTTACAAGGCTCCTTGCCTTCCAATTTGCAGTCACTGAAATCCTTGAAGAAACTCATACTTTCATCAACCAATCTTACCGGTCCAATTCCTAAAGAATTCGGAGACTATCAAGAGCTCACTTTTATTGATGTCAGCGACAATTCTCTCTCAGGTGAAATCCCCCCGGAAATTTGCAGGCTGAGCAAACTGCAAAGTTTGGCTCTCAACACAAACTTCCTTGAAGGTGAAATTCCATCAGCAATAGGAAATCTTTCCAGCCTCGTGTATCTGACACTCTATGACAATCAACTCAGTGGTGAAATCCCAAAGAGCATTGGAGAATTGAGAAAGCTAGAAGTTTTTCGAGCAGGTGGGAATAAAAATCTCAAGGGTGAGCTGCCTTGGGAGATAGGGAATTGCACCAACTTGGTTATGTTAGGCCTTGCTGAAACCGGCATTTCTGGGAATCTTCCTTCATCAATTGGAATGCTGAAAAGAATCCAAACCGTAGCCATCTATACATCTTTGTTATCCGGTCCTATCCCAGAAGAGATTGGAAATTGCAGTGAACTGCAGAATCTGTACCTGTATCAAAATTCTATCTCCGGTCCAATCCCAAGGCAAGTTGGTCAGCTCAGCAAGCTTCAGAGTCTTCTATTGTGGCAGAACAGCTTGGTTGGAACAATCCCGGATGAACTTGGAAGCTGCACAGAGCTAACCGTGTTGGATTTATCGGAGAATCTTCTGACAGGGAGCATACCGAGAAGCATTGGAAACCTGTTCAAGCTTCAAGAGCTTCAACTCAGTGTGAATCAGTTATCAGGTACAATTCCTTCTGAAATTTCAAATTGCACGGAGCTGACTCATCTGGAGATTGACAACAACGGCATCTCCGGTGAGATTCCTGTCCTTATAGGCAACCTGAAGAGCTTGACTCTATTCTTTGCCTGGCAAAATAAGCTGACAGGAAATATCCCAGATAGTCTTTCTCACTGCCAGGATCTTCAGGCTCTTGATTTATCCTATAATAGTCTCTTTGGTTCAATCCCCAAAGAGATTTTTGGTTTGAGAAATCTTACCAAGTTGCTGCTCCTTTCAAATGACTTATCTGGATTTATTCCGCCAGATATAGGAAACTGTACCAATTTGTACAGGTTACGATTAAGTGGCAATAGGCTTGGAGGAACTATTCCATCAGAGATTGGAAATTTGAAGAGCTTGAATTTTGTTGACTTAAGCAAGAACCGTCTTGTTGGAGGAATTCCTCCTTCAATATCTGGATGTCAAAGCCTTGAATTTCTCGACCTTCATTCAAATGGCCTCACTGATTCTTTGCCAGATACTCTGCCTTCAAGCCTACAGTACGTGGACATATCAGACAACAGGCTTACAGGTCAACTGACTCAGAGTATTGGGTCCTTGACGGAATTGACAAAGCTTAATTTGGGAAAGAATCAACTTTCTGGAAGAATTCCATCAGAGATACTGTCCTGCAGCAAGCTCCAGTTGGTAAACCTTGGTGAGAATGGTTTCTCTGGTGAAATCCCAAAGGAATTAGGCCAGATTCCAGCACTTGAAATCTCTCTCAATCTTAGCTGCAATCAGTTTTCCGGTGAAATCCCATCTGAATTCTCAGGTCTCGGTAAGCTAGCAGTGCTTGACCTCTCCCACAACAAATTCACAGGCAAGTTAGATGTCCTTGCCAGCCTACAAAACCTTGTCTCCCTCAATGTCTCCTTCAATGATTTCTCTGGCGAATTGCCAAATTCACCCTTCTTCCGAAAACTCCCCCTCAGCGACCTTGAATCAAACAAAGGCCTCTATATCTCCAATGGGGTTGTGACTTCAGCTGATATCGGACATGCAAGGCGTGGTAGACCAGCAGTGAAGCTAGCTATGTCCATCCTTATAAGTGCCAGTGCAGTTCTAGTCCTGCTGGCTATCTACATGTTAGTTCGTGCCAAGTTTGCTACCAATGGCCTCATGGATGATGACACTTGGGAAGTCACTCTGTATCAGAAGTTCGACTTCTCGATTGATGATATTGTCCATAATTTAACTTCAGCAAACGTGATTGGCACCGGGAGCTCTGGAGTTGTATACAGGGTAATGATTCCAAATGGTGAAACATTAGCAGTGAAGAAGATGTGGTCATCAGAAGAGTCTGGTGCATTCACTTCTGAAATTCAGACACTGGGCTCCATCAGGCACAGAAACATCGTGCGCCTTCTTGGTTGGGGTTCAAACAGGAAATTGAAACTGCTGTTTTACAATTATCTTCCAAATGGAAGCTTGAGTTCACTCCTTCATGGTGCCGGTGCTGGCAAGGGAGGAGCAGACTGGGAGGCAAGATATGATATTGTGCTAGGTGTGGCACATGCCCTGGCATACTTGCACCATGACTGTGTGCCTTCAATTTTGCACGGGGATGTCAAAGCCATGAACGTCCTATTAGGCGCTGGCTATGAGCCTTTCCTTGCTGACTTTGGGTTAGCTCGAGTTTTGAACAGCAATGATGAGGATGATAAAGTTTCCAAATTAAGTCCAAGACCTCACCTAGCAGGTTCTTACGGATACATGGCCCCAGGTACTTTTTCTTTTGCCTGATCCAAGTTTATTATTGTTATTTTCACTTTTCAGTGTGGATTCATTCGTTTAAACCACTAATTGTTTTTGATATTTCACATTTTTTACTTTCAGAGCATGCAACAATGCAACGGATCACCGAGAAAAGTGATGTTTACAGTTTCGGTATAGTTCTCTTAGAAGTGCTAACCGGAAGGCATCCGTTAGACCCAACTTTACCAGGGGGGGCACACTTGGTTCAGTGGGTTCGGGATCATTTGGCAAGTAAGCGAGACCCATCTGACATTCTGGATCCTAAACTTAGAGGGAGGGCCGACCCTGCAATGCATGAAATGCTACAGACATTAGCTGTGTCGTTTCTCTGCGTCAGCACACGGCCTGATGAACGTCCAATAATGAAAGATGTTGTAGCAATGCTCAAAGAAATTCGTCATGTTGAGACCTCAAGGTCCGAAGCTGACATTTCAAAGGGAGCCTTAACAGCCCCTCGTTCATCACCTCCTCCTAGAATAGTCGTTTCTCAAGGATCTTCTAACTGCTCGTTTGCTTTCTCCGATGATTCAATCCATTAATCAAGAAAAAAGATCCAAGTTGTATGTATGTGATATATAATTTGTTCATAGTCCACAGAAAACTCTAAATATCAAGAGTGAGGATTTAATGTTGACGGGGCTTTTTTTCCCCTTGTTTTGGAAGCAATTTCTCCTATATATGGTATTGTAGATTGCAATAATTGGGATTTGGTTAGTTTTCACATAATGTAGAATATTAGCAAATGTAACGTAAGAAAGCAGGAATTAGAAGGGAATGTAGGGTGCTTATGGCACTAAATATCTTGGGAGTAGAGATGGTAATTGTTTGTTAAGAGTTGGGAATTTGAGAGAATGACTGCAGGGGAATGGAGTAGAAGCTGGAACAATGATTGTTAAGTATTGGATTTATGTAATTAGAATTTATTGCAAGAATGAGATTCTCTCTCTCTCTCTTAACCTGAGTTAACAGCGGTGCTCACATGGTCCCACGTTCCCAACATCACATGTCCATGTGCTGTCTGAAAAAGACTTCCCTTCCAGCAATGTAAAAGACCTTCCCAAGGTTAAGTAACCTTGGTTTGTAAGACTCTGCATGTCCTAATCAGCTGCACATGGCTGTAGCAAAACCATTGTACTTATATACATACATGGAGAAACAAAATAACTGTTCCCATAATCATAATGCTGCAATCTACAAAATACTTAATATCCACATCATTACGATAATACAGATCCACTAGCAGAGGCTACTTCATTGTCTCAGTATTTGTCTATTTGACGTGTCTCAAGATTTCTAGAACAACAGAGTAAAGCCATGTTGCATCAATGAAATGGTAAATCCTACCATCATACTTTTTTTTTTTTTCCAACAAGTGCTTGAGGGGGAATGACCATGTGGTAATTAATGTCATTTACTGAAGATTTCTTCCAGAGAAAATGCCTTTAAAGAGATTGACATAAGCAGCAGATAAGTACATACAAGCCTTGTCTTGGGTGAAAACTTTGGTGGATCCATCAATGTCAAGCTAGTACCATCATTTGTTGCTTGTCTTGGAGTTTTGTAGTAGCAGAAGTCAACCTCATGACCACCAACTAGAGGCTAGGGGGCACTAAGGTAAAATTCAGCAACATGAAGTTTGGCACAGTAAAGAGCAAAAAGATTAGGAGCTTATTTGCCGACCAATGATGTCAAGGCCCTATCCTTATTTCCCAACTTGTATTTCAAAATTCAAATGATGGGGAAGAAACTTCATCCAAACCTATATTTTCCTTCTCATTCCGGCAAGAACATAGGATTGATCAATTTTGATGCTTTAGGGAGGATATTCTAATTCTAACTTCTTTATTATGGAACCAATAACACCCCAGTTGAAACCACGATACTGAAGCCATCGAACAATCCTTGCCTTACGCTTTTCTTTGGGAACATCTTGACCTCGAAGCCATTGCTTTGAGGCCTGAATTAAGAGGTGATCCATTGAAAGCTTTGACAAGCCAAGGGCGAGTTCCTGGTCGTCCTCTGAGTCACCAACCTTACCCTTAAAAACAAGTTTTAATGCCTTTTCTGCATCAGATTCGCTTATTCCCTTCTTGAACAATGCCTGGTTCGACAAGAATATTCCATCACTCAAGATTTTCAAAAATGTGCGTGAAAACAACAAATGTTAGAAATCAACAAATCTTCTTAGCTCTTTTTGTTTCATTTCCTTTTCTTTTCTCTATTTAGTTATCAGTAGAACCCAAAAGTAAAATACTTTAGCAGCAGCGACGTTGTACATGATTGTTTGCCCTTAGACAAGTTCAAACAAGCCTACACTAAAGTAGAGGACTAAATTAATACTTGAAGATCTTAGCCACTGGTTTGTTTCTTTATTTACATATTCAGATAATTGTATATGTAATTAGATAAGGAGATCTTGAGGTAACTTCCAACATCTTAGCCACTTCTAGAAACAATGGTTTCCCTCTATTTAACAGGATGGTGCAATGTTGAAACAAATAAGCTTAAACTTTAATGCAACCAAAAGAAATTTAAGGGAAAAGCATATGTTTAAGAGGATTACTTACTTGCTTAATCCTCCTTGGCCCCCATGCTGATGAAGACCATTTAGATCGAGAAAATGATTCAGCATACAAGCCATCATTGATAAATCCTCTACAGAAATATGAAAAGGTAATATAGTTGTTTAACTCACAATGCAATTGAATAAAAAAAAACAGAACACAGGAGAAGCTAATATAGACCAATATATTATAATGGCAAAAGCGATTTATATTTAGAATCAAATACGGTGCCTCAAAAATGTAGCTCAAAAAAAACACTCAAGATGTCTTTCCAAATGATAATTTGTCACACACCTATTTTGGAAATCATCAATCACAGCTTCTACAATATGTGGTTGGAATCTCTTCCCAAGCAGTTTCTTTCTCAGTTCAACTGCTGTAAATGCTCTGCAGGAAAGAGACGAATGTACTCAGCGAAGAACTGATGAACCAAATGGAAATGGATAAGCCACGTATTACAATAATAGCTACATTTCATACCCAAGGAAGATCAAGAAGAGGTTATAAAGCTAGAGAGAGTGAAAAGCCAACCTTACTGCAAGCAATTCAATTGCCAACTTCTCAGCATCTGGTGTTTCCTTACAAACTTGTAGCACATCATTTCCACGAGCAACCAGTCCTTGATGCATCTCCTTAAATGCCTCCATAGGCTTTTCCGTTTGTTCGTGATCTATCAAATCAGAGCAGTTTATTTTTTCCAAGTCAGAGAATGTGATATATGACCTAAAGCATAATATGCCACTTTGTGCACACTAATGTAGATACTTGCAAGACTAAACTTGGTAACATGTTGGAAGTAATTCAATCTAAAAGGTCATCAATAGCCTTAATCTGGAAAACCAGAGTAAACTAAAAAGTTATAAAATATATTACATCCACAATGCTTTTAATCCCCTTTCCTCCTTTTCTTTGGCCAATAAAATGCTTTGAGTTGAAAACCAAAATTTTAAACATGCACTGGGCATATACAAACCTTGTAAACAATCAATTCCCAATATCAGTCAACAAGCATTGCATATAACAAAGTGTAAGCTATGTTTTGAACAAATTAAAAGATATAAATAGGATCCTAAAAATTCAGCATACCGTGTTTAACATCACCATATGGTACATTTTTCTTGGTCATTCTGTTCCTTGTTTGTGACTTCTGGTCAACAAAACTGCTCCTGTCGTTTGCACTCTTGCCTCCAAATGTATTTGAAGGAGAACTTGTACAAGAGTCATTATTTCTCGAACTCTTTGAATGTAGAGATGTTTCAGGCACGTTAGTTTTCAAAGTTTTCTTAGGTATGTACCTTACTGGAACTGATGAACTATACTCCCTCTCTTTCAAACAAAATATTGCCTTCTTCCCATTCACCCTGAAAATTCAAAGCTTTAGACCAATTGCAAATCCTTCAATAACTCAAAGAATCATGGTTGCACTTGTCACTTTTCAAATCTAAAGCTCGCGGTTAACAGAGAAAGGGGGAAAATCTAAAATCGGAGTGGGAAAGCTTACCAGGGGATTGAGAAGACTCGGAATTGAAGAGTGGATGAGATTCTGAAACCGATGTTACCCGCAAAAGTCGACATTTTTCAAATTTAATTTCAAGTTTACAGCTTTCTTCCTTTTTGGGGGTAAAACATGAAGAATCCAAGTTAAGGGTTTTGTTCTGAGTTATACGTTCAAAAACCCTAATTGAAAGCTTGTATCTAAAACGGCAGCGTATTGGCCATCGTTCTTCCGGCGCGCTTCTTTTGTAACGGTTTGTGTTGTCCTAATATAATGCGGAATGTGACCGTTAGGAAAAGAAAACTAAGTACTACTGCTTATTAAATTCATCAATCAAATAATTTTGAGTTTAGGTTTTAAAAGATAGTAAGATTGGTTAACATTTGGATTAAATTTTACATGATGAATTCAAACATAGGAGAAAAAAGAATCATCATAGAATAGGAACACAAAAGAGTGACTAAAGGAAGATTCCATTCCATTGAGATTTGGGATACAAGAGAATAGAGATAAGCATCTAATCTAAGCAGGACATGTACAATGTTTACACTTTCCAGCATATTGGAAGGTAAATTAATTATTAATGCAGTTTGATTAAATAGATTAGATCCTAGCTTGCTACTCAGTTTTCCAAGCATATATAACATAGCAAAATTTAGAAACTGATTGGCCCTCCCTTGGTGAGTCAACTATGCCATCGCCATTGATGCAGTTGTTACCTTGTCCTTGACAAGAAGACTCTGGCGTGAAAATAAACAAGCCGTGGCTTGAACCTGAGGTACCGGTATTATACAACCAATCATGCACATCCCAGAATATTTGTACTGGTGCATTGTTTACTGTCACAATTTCATTTCCCCTAAACCGCCAATGCAGGTTCATTATCCGAATCACGGCCGTACCATCTATGCTCACCCACATTTCTGGGTCATCAGGACCAGATAGAGAGCTCTCAATCATGATATCATGCTCCTCTTTCCCCTCTTCTAGTCTGGCTTTGCAACAAAATAATTTCTTCCCACAAACATGCTCTTTCTTGCACATCAACGTAGGATCCACCAAGGATGGCGCTTTCTTGGTTCTCTTCAACGCATCTGTCTTCATATCTCCTAGAACTAATACCACCTCTTCCTCGGACACCATTGCTACATAATAGTCTGAGCAGGGTTCAGGGCTACTGCCGAACTTCGCCAGTCGAAAATCCCAGTATATATCTACCCTCTTGCTATCTACTTCCAAACTTTTGAGCCCTTTTCTGCCCCAAAACTGCCACGCCTTTAAATCAATCTTGCAGGTAAAATGACTTTGATCATCACAAGGATTTTCTACACTGATGATGAAGGAATGGTTAGCAAGGGTTTTGCACCATGTGGCTGTTACTTTGCGGCATAAGCCTGCAATTTTGGTGTGGTAGATGGACGCCACCGAGCATTGTGCAACATTATCTGTTGTTGCCTCTTTGTGTTTCTCCTTTGATGGTGGTGGCCTCGGAATGTTAGCTAATTCAGCTCTCGTAAGATTATTATACATCGTCAAGGCCCTTGGCGAGTTTTAAGGATTTGGCTGTGCAGATACTCTTATGTTGCAGAGATGACCTGCTTTATCTGGATATTTTCTGCATCAATCTTAATCTTCTTTTATGCATCATGTGGTGGGAGTATATCAATGTTAGATAATGCTGGTGTTACCTGGGGCTTAATGACTAATTTAAGAGCGCTCAAGGACTGAAACTTATCAATATCTTGAGGGTGGTTGGATGTGAGTAATAAATCTATCAAGGAATATAACAACAAACAGGTAAGAATTTTGCGACTGCTGAAATCGGTGACAGGGTTCAAAATTTGCAGATATATGACTTCAGAAAATGGATTCATGCTTGTGGTTTTGGAGTTAGTAACAGGGAAGGTAACTTTTTGAAATTTACAACTAAGCTGAAATTGTCAATGTCTATCAATCTTAAACAGAATTTTTCTTGTTTTCCTCTAGTTTTACTATTTATAGACTATTTGGAAAAGGTTTGTTAAGAACCATGCATATTGGAATCTATATTTGGCAATGCTTAAACACATGTGTACAAGATTGTTTGCAAGAGAAATGCATGGAAGACATATTTACATGGTAGTAATTGGTCACTTTCCTAAAATTTTGGATTATTTGGGACCTGTGTTCAATTGTTTAGGACAATATCTCCTCTGAAGCAGGAAATAAGATAGAAAAAAATAGGGTTCCCAATTATAATTTTGACCAACATCCCTATCAAAAAGCATATGTCGGTGGTAGTATGTTACATTAGATATCAAAAAGCAATATCTGCTTTGCTTTCTCACTATGAAGAGCCTGCTTAAAAGAAACTGCTCTTCTTCATGTTCTGACTGACCTTCCCTAGAGATGAAGCTGTGGAATGCATCAGAGAGTTCAATTTACTGTCATCGCTCTTATGATCTGTATGAACCCCAGAGTTGTTGTCTGTTGATGGGGTCTCCGGCACCGGGGCAAGAGATTTAGTGGTATGTGGTTTAGCCGGAAGTATCACTTTGGAGATTGGTTGGGTCTCAACGACATCAAACTTGACCTTGTTTCTAGTGGAGGCTCCTTTATCACTGGACAAATATCTCCTAACAGGCGGAGTAGGCGACTTTGGCTTTGCTGAACGTACTGGTCTCTCTTCAGGCACACTAGCCATCTTTGGCGATATCTCCTTGCCTGTGTGTGCAGAAGAAATCTTTGACCTCCTCTGCTTAGCCGAAACGTTTCTAGCCTGAAACTCAATTATTAACACAGGGTAAATCATCTATCTGGTTTTTTAGCTGTTTACAACCAAAATCAGATTATTTGAAAATGTTCCACAAGTTACCTCAGAGCTTTTAGTATCATCATTAGGTCGTTGCCATGTCTCAGCCTTCATATTGGAAGTGATTCCAAATCTAAGCACTTTAGCCTTTTGTGATCCTGTAATGCTGCCTATGTTCCCAACCCGCAATTGCTCCACTTCAGCCTCTTTTTTCTCCAATGTCAGCTTAAGATGTGTTATCTAACATAGATATAAGAAATTATACTTAACAGGGATTTATTGCATAGAAACACATAAGTAATTAATTTAGCAAGAAAAAGAAAGAAACTTAACCTCTTCTTTTAGTTCAAGGATGTCACCGGTTTCTTTGTTAGATCGAGCAGCTCCAAGTTCTATTGAAGCAACTCTCTCTGCAAACTTCAATGTGCTAAGTGTCTCTCCAATAGCTTCGAGATCAGGACTTATATGCACAAACATTAAAGTCTTAGCATGCCCACCTATTACATGCAAAATGAAAATGAGTATCTAGTAGAAAGAAGAGGAAAGTCTAAAGCAAACTGTAACGAGTATAAATGAAAATTGTACCTAAAGAATTTTGCAATATTTGGGTAAGCTTGCTGTTTCTGTAAGGAATATGTGTACTCTTTTGGGCAAGAGCTGAGATGACATCTCCAAGTGCAGACAGTGATCTGTTGATATACTGCGCTTCCTTCAGTCTGTCCCCTTGAACTTTAGATTTGTCCACTCTCTCACTTCCAGCCAAATCCACCAAATTAAGGGAACCTTTGAAAATAGATCCAGAAACCAGTTCTTTTCCATGAACGTGAACTGTCAAAACACTAGACAAAGAATATGGGTGTAATCATAAACCATGATCAACAAAGTATTCAACATGATGAAACAACTGTCATGGATAAAAGTCTTACCTATGAGATCGGCTGCTTCGTTCATTAAATGCAGTTGGGCCTACAGACCGGTTCTTCTGGCCAATTCTTATCAGATCAAGAACATCTTGAGTACTAGAAACCGAAACCCAACATGCATCAGGTACGGTAAGGCCATTCCATTGTGTATTGTTATATATATCTAATGTAACAGGTAGTTATGGATGATGAAAAAAAGATAAACTCTAAGGAGATGTAAAGCATAAAGTGACTTTTATCTTACAAACTCAACTGCAGATAGAAAGCAACATTTAAAAGGATATCTTTTAGTAGAGCCATCCATAACGAGTAAATCTCGCACTTGTTCATTGTAAATTTCGATCATTTGGACCCCAACTTTATATTCTATGACATCTTCTCTTGTCTTTGATATTTGAAATAAGTCGCATAAAGCTCGAAAGTTCACACCCCATGTCTCCCTAGTGTTCAAGTCATACCCACTCTATCGATATACACAGAAATTTGGCAATTTGTTATACAAAATATCAATCTAAAATTCTCCAGTATTTATGCAAATACAGCAACTTGCAATTTCATCAATAAGCATTGTTCATATTACCATGGTGTATGTCTTCCCTGATCCAGTTTGCCCATATGCAAAGATGCAAACGTTATAACCATCAAGTACAGACCTGATCAATGGTTGAATGGTTGTGTATATTTGTTCTGCAGATTCAGGGAAAAAATATTAAAACATCATCCTACCCTTCCCTTTGACACCCAAGGAAGAACCATTAATTATTTAATTTGAAAGAAGAAAATACCTTGAGAAACAGTTGGGCCAAACACTTTGTCAAATGTGAATACTTTTCTTACATCTTTGCCTTTCTTCAAGGAATTGACAATCATGATACTTCCATTTTCTCCAATATGGTCTACAGTTGAATGATCTTTCGACTCTCCTGGTAAAAAGGGCCTTACTCTGCAGTAGATTCTGATTTTTCCTATATAAATTGAAACCATACAAAATAAGTCTTCCAGCTTCTAAGTTCTAAGCATACTGCAATTTTAGTTTGAAATAACAATATAGAGTATGCACCTTTAAGGTCTAGCACTTCATTGAACAACATTTGATTTTCTTGTAAGATTTTGAGATAAGATGAAGATGCCACTTCAAGATCCCTCACATGATTGTCTAAGATAATAGTAACAGGTAATTCCAGTCAAGAGAAAAGGTGGCATTTTCTATTGAAGGTGTAGTCTGACAATGACAAGATTGTGAATCCTTACCTAGTCTTTTAAGATCCGCCTCCCAGTATGAATGAAATTGTCTAACTTCTAATCTTGTTTCACGGAAGAACAATTTAAGCTCCTAAATTAACAGAAGAATGGGGAAGCATATCAGGTGGCAGGTATTATAAAACTGTGTTGAGCACAAGTTCAGGAACCAAAATTGCTATAGTAAAAGGGAAAAAATTTCACCTCAATTTGTCTCTGTATAAGATCAATAAGTATTTCTACACGGCCAGGAGTGCGACAAACACTGTTGAGAATAGCCTCATTCTTGCCATTACAGATATAGCCTTTCGGGGAATCAGTTGTTCCATGCAGGCCAGTTCTCTTGCAGATATATTCTGAGGTAGCTTCTACAAAATCAGATTTGGAGACTGGGGCATTATCTCCTTTCATTAGTTTCTTCAAAAAGAGTCCAAGCTGTATGTAAACAAGGTAAAATAAGAATCATCACATTAGATCAGCAACAAGCTGATAAAATGGCTCTAAACAGTGGAAATACAAAAACAAGAAATTCATTGCTACCTGGATTCCTTGAGAAACTAGAAGTGTTGAGAAGTCATTAACTACCTTGCTGAGGAAAGAATCAATCACCTACAAATTTTCATATCAAATCACATACAACAAAATTAAGTTCGTTCAAAAGCAAGTAAAAATATAAGGACCTTCTTCTGTTGCTAATAGTGTTAATAGCTTGGATTTATAGGATGATAAAAGTTACTATGTGAACAACATAAAAAAGGACGGATCTTACCTACCATTGCATTCAAGGGCAACTCTTCAGTATTGTTACTATCTTTAAGATAAGCATGTAGGAGCCAAAGGCCAAAACGATCAAAAAGGAAAGTAAGGGCATTGGCTGTTTTGGATTCTTCAATTGCGGCCTCATGGGAGAGTTGGATATATTCTAGGAGCTGCTCATACTTTGATAATTGCAGTTCTTCCCCAGATTCATCAGCTCTTTCACTTGCAGTCAAGGGATGTGCTAAATCATTTGGGGAGGATGTGATCTTTACAGTCCCTCCGTACCTCCATACCCCAACTCCTCCAGATTTCTTCCACTCATGGTATCCTTTCAGACACAGAATGCAATCTACCACTTTATTTATGGAGCCTCCCTGTATATTAAGAAATTTTTTTTTTCTGTTTTTGAGATTCTTATATAGAAACGGAAGCTAGCATCTAAAAGACCAAACCTTTTCTCATTGCTGATAATTTAAATATATGATTATAATAAGAAACATCTAAAAAGACCAAACCTTTTCCAAGTCTGATGCTTCAAAGGCCAGGAGCTGCTTATCCTTAATTGCTGCCAGGAAGTTCCTCATGTTTTCAAAACCATGTTTGGTGGAATCTGCTGTTTGTTCCATTAATTGGGCAGAAGTCATTGAAGTTTTTATCACCTAACATTTATTTCAAAAAAGGAAAAGGAAAACCAATCTTACAATCAGAAGAAACGATAAAATTATGAACAGAAGTATCCATATTTTAAACATGAACAATAATCAAGTTCTGGTGTACTGCATAGACAGTAGAAAAGTTACTAAAAGTGAACAATTGCTCGGCAATTGGCATGTCATGGAACATTACATAGGTCAAGTTCAGGGGAGAAGAATAGATTAATAAATCAATAATAGTTGGTATTATTATAGCGGATTAAAAGAGAAACCTTAGGAACAGCACCAGGATTGACTTTGTTGAGGATATTGCAAAGAATGAATCCATTGTAAAGTGCACGCCGAAACTCTTCTTCGGAGGGGTCTTTGGGCAGTAATTCTAATGCAACTTGATCCATTTGCCTCACCCATTCTGCTGCTTGGTACCTCCTTGAAGCTGACAATTGCACACCAATTTACTTATTAGACTTTTGTTGCAATAACAGTTTGAAGAAAACTTGTTACTGAAGCAAATATTAGAACTGAGAAAAAGAAAGAAGAATACCCACCCAAGACTTGCTTAGCTTTGTGAGGGGCTTTGTCCATCTCCGCCAAGGCCTTGATAGCGTTGACACTTGGATTGGCTCGCATCCATGGCCCGTATTTTGGCAACGATGGATCCGGAATGGACATCACTGTATCCTTCACACAATGGCCTTCCACATGGCCCAAACAACCACAATTGTAGCAGAAATCCGCCAAATGCTCATACTTGAAAGAGGCCCAAACATTAGATTTGCCAGGCCTGGATGCCCAAAATCCAGAGGGCAACGGCTTGGTAACATCGATTAGAACTCTAATCCTGAAGAAACCCCTCCTTATTCCATGTGAAGAAATGGGATCCTCAATTTCCAACACCCTACCAATCTGATCTCCAACCTTTTTAGCATTTTTGGGGCTCATTTGGTCCAATGAGAGGCCATGCACCTGGACCCAGTAGGCCACTTGAGAAAAATCAAGCTCATCCAGAGTAAGCCCCGGTTGCCATCTGTGCAAGCAATGCAATAGCCCATAACTGACCATGGCCCATCCTCCAAAATTTGTTCAGCTGCTCTCGCTTCCTTGAAGGTGAATAAGTAGGTGTTTTCCGACAATTCAGTGACAGTAAAGTCTCGATATTCGCCCCAGGCTCTCTTGAAAACACCCTGAACTCCTCCTTTGCTCAGAGGCTTGTCTGCTATGATTTTGCCCACTAAAGCTAACCTTCTGCCATTTAACTCCCCTGCCTCACTCTCATCAAGGGTCAGAACTTTCCCTTCTATCCACGCTGCTTCCATCTCCCTTGTTTGGAATCAAAGGAAATGGATGATCAAATTCAACTATTTTTTACACTAGTTGAAGAAAATTAAGCAGATGAGATGGAGGATGAGAAAAGAGGGTATTATGATCAAAATGAAGAATATTGTAACAAAACAAACAAGGGAGATGGTTGTAGGAAGTGGATGGTATTGAGACGCCATCCACCATTAGTTGCAATGTCCTATGCTTTACACCAATATCACATTTATGGAATTGGTAGCTCTATATTCTCAATTCAAGATTTTTCCTGTAATAAACACTACACAACCAATCTAGCTAGAACAACCAGAAGCTGACACAAGAATTTATTGGTTTTACAAAGCATCCCACTTTTCTGTCCTAGTGACCACCTTGAAAGCAAGCAACATTTGAGGAAACCCAATCATTTGGGGTAATCAAAAACATAAAATATTGCTAAAATTATTGTCAGTCTGTAAATGGAAAACCATTTGATCAAAACCTGACTTGTGTCTGCTTGCAAGAAGAGTATATTAGTTCTGTTTAAAGGAAAAGCCTCGAGTTAAGAGGTAGTTGTCATTTCAAATTTATCCATATCTGATATAGATATACTGTCATTAGCCTAATTTCTTTCCTTTCCCTCCATCAGTCCTTTTCTCATCTATTTATATTTGTTTCCTAATTTTGACCTGAAAAGGTCATATATTCTGTGAAACAAGGACATTTTCTCATGCAAGATTGCCTCGGAAGGGAAGAAAACAAATCATTAATCATATATAAAGTTTTAAAATACTAATAAATTATACACATAATTAGCTCCAATGATATCTTCATTAGTTTGAAAAAATGCAACCGGGAAGCCAACTTGAGGAGTCACTATACAAAATTTTGAAAACATCAAAGGGAACAACTTCAAATTTTTAATTCCTATATATAATCTGAAAATGAAATTCCTCAAGGCAAAACCAAAAATTTCCCACGAGGTGTAGATCGGCTCCTTCTAAATTCAGGCATCAAAGTATTAGTGTTACTTGCCTCCTTTGCTTGGCGAGTTACACCATTGCCATTGGGAATCCTGTCAGTTTTCCCACCCAACAAGGGTTCTACTACTGCTTGCACTACTCCCCTGCACATCAAGTGAACGTAATATTCTTTAAACATTAAAGCTAGAAATTATGACAATACAAAAAGAAAAACTTTGGTAGAAGGGAATTATATTTAAGCATACCTTGGTTCAAGATTCTGTGAATTCCTTGAGAAGTTTTGTCGAATCTTCTTCATCTTCAAGGCACTATGCACGGGAGAGCCGACAAATGAATGCTCATTTTCTGGCTCAGAGGAGTCACTTTTCCGAGGCTCCTCCATTTTGTCAACAGCATCCATATCAGAAAGCAACGTTATTGCAACATCTACTCTCTGAAGTCTTGCGGGCAATTGGTGCTTCATTTTAGCCTTACTCTCAGCCTTGCTTTTCCTAATGCCACCTTGTCTAACATTAAGGGCTTGTCTAAACTGCTCATCTTCATGTTCAGAGTGAACTTTCTTCATGCCAAGTCTTTGGAGGTGGTAGAATGCATCTTCTTGTTTGGTTGGCTCTTGGGAGCTCATAGTTGTATGAACGAACCTGAGGTTGTTGTTTTCTGTTGATGGGGTCACAGTTGTTGTGGCGAATGATTTATTGACAGCAACTCTAGCTGGAAATGGGACTCTGGAGACTGGCAGATTCTCAACTGTGTCAGCCTTGGTCCTGCTTCTCATTAAGGCTCCTCTATCAGTGGAAATGGATCTCCTTACAGGAGGGGATGGTGACCTTGCCTTTCCTGCACTTGTCAATCTTTCCTCAGCTAGAATAGGCATCTTCGGCAATGTCTCCTTGTCTGCCAGTGCAGATGGAAATCTTGATCTTCTTTGCTTACCTGAAGAAGAGCTTCTAGCCTGAAAATCCAATATAACCATTCAAGATATGTAGTTATGTACAACATTCATCATGAAAGTTTCAATCCAGTCAAACAACATTTAATGCCTATAATGTTTTCAGTTACCTCAGAGATTCTATAATCATCACCAGGCCTCTGGGATGTTTCAGGCTTAGCGCTGGCAGACAATCCATGTCTGGGAATTTGGAAAGGTGAAACGGCTCTTGCTCTTTGTGGTTCAGCCACACTTCGAACATGTCCTGCTTTCAGTTGTTCTACTTCTGCTTCCTTCTTTTCCAATGAAAGTTTAAGATTTGATATCTGGAACACATTTATTTTTCAGTTTGCATCCTAAGATAAATAAGGAGAATTGCAGTTTAGAGTTTTTAGATTTTCACCTCTTCTTTAAGCTGCCGAATGTCACCAGTTTCCTTGTTAGATTTAGCTGCCCCGAGTTCTATGGAGGCAACCCTCTCAGCAAATTTCAGTGTGCTAACAGTCTCTCCAATGGCATTGACCTCAGGACTTATATGTACAAACATTAATGTTTTAGCATGCCCTCCTGTTTCATGAAAACAACAATGATATAATCATATGAACAAGTACATAGAAACATGATGAAACTCAAATAAAAAAATAAGGAAAATAGTCACATACCTAAAGAGTCCTGTAATACTTGAGTAAGCTTGCTATTTCTATACGGAATATGTGCACTCTTCTGTGCAAGAGCAGAGATGACATCTCCAAGTGCAGACAGCGATTTATTGATATATTGAGCTTCTTTCAATCTTTCACCTACGGCCTCAGATTTGTCCACCCTCTCACTCCCAGCCAAATCCACCAAATGCAGGCAACCTTTGAGAATTGATCCAGAAAGCAACTCTTTTCCATACACATGAATAGTCAAAACACTGAACAAGACATATATGTACCAAGAAAACATCAGTTTCAGTTCCTTTATTTCAGTAGCATATGAACAAAGAAGACAAGTTTTACCTATGAGAACGGCTACTTCGCTCATTTAAAGCAGTAGCACCAACAGCACGATTCTTTTGACCAATTTTCATCAGTTCAAGAACATCTCTAGTACTCGAAACTGGCACCCAACTTGCATCCGGCACATTTAGGCCATTCAATTGAGAATTGTTACGAATATCCAATGTGCAAGTCGTTAAGGTGAATCAAACTCTAATTTAGACGAGTAACAAGCTAATTATAATGTTGCCAAACTTGCAATAAAGTAAACTTGAAACTAAATGTAAAAGGATATCTTCTATTAGATCCATCCATGACTAATAAATCTCTCACTTGTTCATTGTATATTTCAATCATTTGCACCCCAACCTCATATTTGACAACACCTGCTCTCTCCTTGGAAAGTTGAAACAAGTCACGTAAAGCACGATAGTTTACACCCCATGTTTGCTCGGTAGTTAAATCAGGACCACTCTATGAAGAACAAACAAAAAAGGAGATGTGATTTCAATCGTCCAATTATAAAGGATACATGCAGTTTCCCTACATAAACAGGAAAAGATAAACATAGTACCATTGTGTATGTCTTTCCGGAGCCGGTTTGCCCATATGCAAAGATGCAAACGTTAAAACCATCTAGGACAGATCTTATCAACGGTTGAGTGTCAACATATATTTGCTCTGCACATAATATTATATTATAATGTGAATAGAACAACAAAAGTGAAGGATTCTTTAAGACCAAAGTTCAACAGAATAGGAAATACCTTGTGAGACATTTGGTCCAAACACCTTGTTAAATGAGAAAACTTTTCTTGCGTCCTTGCCCTGCTTTGAAGGATTGATGATCATGATGTTCCCATTTTCTCCTATATAATCTACAGTTGATTGTCCATTTGCTTGGCCTTGCAGAAAAGGTCTCACTCTACAATAAACTCTAATGGTTCCTGTTTTAAGCGGCTTAATAAATCAATCCATGGTGTAAATTTATATTAAAGGAGTTTTTAACCCAAGTATGATGGTTTGAACTTATTTCCCATTTTATAGTTTTTAGGCATGGTTTGTATGCCTGATTTGTCTATACAAATATTTCACCAATTCTCCTTGTTCTAAAACACCCAACAATTTAATTCAAATATAATAACTCAAATTCAAACTACGAAAACCAAATAATTAACTTCGATTTGAAGTAGTGTAAAAATTGGGGAAGAAATTTTGGGATGAAATTGAAATGGCTAGCTATTGCAATTTGCAAGGAATAGGATCGCCGCTCCAGATAAACAATATCAAAATTCGAAATAAATTAATTTACGTAGAAAATAAGTTGTACCGGTACATATCGTGCATTATTATATGATTCTAGTGCGAGGGATTTTGTTATTTTGCAGAGAATTCTAAACCTTGAAACTTTTATTTAGGGATTTTATTTTTACATTTAACCACGGTTTGTCTTTATTTTTATATACATATTGTTTTCTAAATACAAAAATATGACAAAAAGATGATGATGTGGCAAGAAATGCAATAAAATGGGAAATAAGTTTTTTTTTTTGTGAAAAAATGGGAAATAAGTTTAAAACTATAATACTTGGGGAATTAAAAATCAAATAGTAGAGATAGGGAAGAAAAAAGGTGCAAACCTTTGAGGTCTTGGACTTGATTGTAAAGCATACGGTTTTCTTCTAATACCTTGTGGTAAGAAGAGGACGCCACTTCCAGACCCTTTACATGGTGTTCTGATAATGCAGAATATGAAAGTTTGATGATTTTATTCAACAACTCCTTGTTAAATAACCATGGTTGAACAATGTTATTGATTCTTACCCAGCCTCTTGAGTTCTTCCTCCCAGTTTGAGTGAATTTGTCTGACTTCAAGTTTTGTTTCTTGAAAATCTATTTTAATGTCCTAAAATGATACCAAAAACATAATGTCAGTCGTAAGATTCACAAACCCCAGCAGCAGGTTGGTTACAGGGCAGCTTTTCAAACCTCAAGCTCTCTTTGCTGAAGATCAAGAATTTCTGCATGAGCAGCTGAGTTACTAACAGTATGACGAATAACCTCACGTTTCCCACCACAAATGCAGAATTTGGAGAAATCATTTGATGCCAGGTTAGTCCTTTGACCAAGATATAGTGAGATTGCTTCTATAAAATCAGATTTTGATAGAGAATTAATGTCAGCTTTCAAGATTTTCTTCAGAAACAGCCCAAGCTGGAAAAGGCAAAACAAGAAAAGATTAGACAACTTCAGCCTAGTGAGAAAGACATTGAGCACTTTGCCCTCCGAAACTCAATCACTTGTTTACATACACTTTAAAAGTATAGAGGCAGTGGCGCTTGGAATTCTTTTTACCTGAGTTCCCTGTGATACAAGCAAAGCAGAGAAGTCCTTAACTACCTTACTGATCAAAGTATCAATTACCTGCAATGCAAAGTTTGATCAATAAATCATACTGGACTACAAGACAATGACTCTGTTTCAATTGAGACAGTAACTTTATTCCTATTTAAAAAGAGTTTTTTAACAACAATTTGGGATGGATCTTACCTACCGTTGCATTTAAGGGCAATTCTTCTATCCCATTGCTCTCTCTAAGGTATGCTTGTAGAAGCCAAAGCCCAAAACGATCGAAAAGGAATGTCAGTGCATTGGCAGTTTTGGACTCTTCAATTGCAACTTCATTAGAGAGATGGAGAAACTCTAATAACTGTTCATATTGTGATGATTCTGATCCATCCAGAGAATCGTCAGCACTTTCACTTCCAACCAAGGAAGGTAATGACCCTTTTGGGAAGGATGTAATCTTCACAGTTCCTCCATACCTCCAAACTCCAATGCCTCCTGCTTGCTTCCACTCATAATATCCTTTCAGACAGAGAATGCAGTCTACAACTTTATTCATTGAGCCACCCTGCCAATTCAAGTCTTTAATATTCACAAAACAGCATGAAACTTCTTTCACACATATATGCATTCTGAGATACTCAATTTTTGCAATTTACAAGGACTTAATGTGTTTAAAGTGCATCATTCAAGTATGTAAAACCTTTTCAACGTCTGAAGCTTCAAAGGTCAAAAGCTGCATATCTTTTACAGCAACAAGGAAATTTCTCATGTTTTCGAAATACTGAATTGCAGATTGTGCTGCCCCTTCTGTTGACTGGACTGGGATTATTGGATTTTCAACCACCTGAATTTTTAAAACAGAAACGCCACTTTCAATTGAGAAACAATTACCTTTCCATCTCAAACTTTGAAGAATGCAAGTAAAGTTCTATAAATTTATGCACATTAGAGATGCTCTTAAACATAATGAAGTTTGTGAAAAAAATGAAGTTTCTATAGAACATAATGAAGTTTATGTTAGAAATGAAGTTTAGCAAAAGCATTCCATTAAGAACCTTAAGAACAGCTCCAGGATTAACTTTGTTGAGGACATTGCAAAGAATGAGCCCATTGCGAAGTGCAATGCAGAACTCTTCTTCAGAGGGTTCTTTGGGCAAGGTTTCTGATGCACCTTGGTCCATCTGCCTCAGCCATTCGGCTGCTTGATACCTCCTCAGAGCTGATTGACATGAAAGATTTATTAGATTCTTAAGCTAAAAATTGAAGCTAGGTGCTCTAGGATCATTCAATTGCAGTAAAAGCCATTATCATTTTGTCAGTTTGAAAATCTACAGAAAGTAGATAATTATACCATATATCCCGGTTTTGCTCTAATCACTTTAAATACTTGGAACTTAGAATTCATCTAAACAGGCAGAATGGATGGTTAATCTTGATTACATTAATTGTCCACTCCAAACTTCACAAGTCCCCTGCAAAACATATGATTGATCTAAATCCTTCATTATGGCCTTAAATCTAGAACTAGAACTTAGAACAAGGTGATTGTTCAGTATTTTACATATCTTGCTACCTAATTGATGACATGTATCAATCTTGAGAAGTATTAGGAAAGAAAGAAAAAAGGAGAAAGAGACAGAGTGCAATATGATTAGTTGGAATGTCCGGGTAAGCTGCACCAAAAATAAAGTGATTGTAGAGGTGGGACTAATTAATCCCCATAATCAAGTACTACTAATAGTAATAATCAAGAATTAGAGACCTAACCCTCCAATTAATGTGGACCCATATCAGCACTAGTAAATCAAATTCTAGACCAAGGGATCGACCGCATTTTGCGCGGCATCATGATGCAGCATATCATCTTTTTATTCTTTCTCTTCTTTTTGAAATCAACTTACTATATCTTATGAGACCAACACAGCTAAATAATAGTCCTAGTAATAATAATAATAATACAAGAACTAACTTTAAGTACCCAAAAAATAGAAAACCGAACTGACTTTCTGATCAGGCAACCGCAACTTTAATTAGAGAAAAAAATGAAGAACTGAATAAAACTTTTTTTTTTTTTTTGGGTTCCAAAATAGGGAATGAGGCATTGATTGAGGGAGTGGTCTTAATATTACCTGCTTCTTCGGCCTTTCTTTGAGCTAATTCATTATCATTGAAGACATCTTCAGTGTGGGAGGCATCGACATTAATGGTAGACGGTAGAGCCTTTAACCCTCTCAGGTTCTTGGAAGGTGAGGTGAAAATCGGATTAGAGTTGGATTCCTGTGGCATTTTTATGTGATGTTTTTCCTGCTCTTAACTTGTTCAAGCACTAGCAGTCTTTTCTTTTATCCACAGCAGTCCTCGATGAAGATGATGACCCTGAAAAGAAGAAAACAGAACACAGCAGAATATCATCAGAACAATAGTGTTAGTGAATTCTATTCAAGTCTGCATTATGATATAAATTAAGTAGCTTATTTACCAAAATTAAAGTCATGAAAAGAAGAGTTGAATTAATCCAAAAGAAAAGTTGGTAAGAAAAATGTGGAAAAGTAGATACATAGCAAAAGAGAAAAAGAAAAAGGAAGGAATTGCAGTGAGTCAAGCATTCGATACATACAATGAAGAAAAAAAGAAGAAGAAGCAAATCAAACAAATACTAGTGATGTAACTCCATGTTAGAAAAGGTGGAAGAAAAAACAAAAACCCAGAGTGCAGACAAATGCTAATTCAGTTTTGGATATATAATATTAAAATATAAAATATAGGAAGAAGAGCAGCGACCTTTGAAGGGCCGGAAAACTTAATTGGAAAGAAGAATGAGTTGAAGATGATCCAAACTTCTAATATTCTGACTTATGAGAAAGGAAAGAGAGGAAGGTGAAGCTGCAGGTTTCCCGTGCGTAGTGGATGAGCATTCATGGAAGGAGAAGCAGAGCCTGATGGAAGTGCCCTTATTAAATGCTATTATATGCAACTTACTTACTACTTATTAGGATGATGATACTACTCCAATGCTTGGACTATTTTTGAGAATGAGAGAAAGAGAAATAAAAAGACAGACTCATCATCACTCTCCCTTGCCCTTCTTCATCAATTTCAAACGTTGCTGTCTTTGCTCTCTCTGCAGTTTTTTTGTTTTTTTTTTTCAATTTCAAGTTTCAACCCAATTAAGTAATTAAATAAAAAGGCTACCAAGGTGAAGTAGTTAACTTCAAACGGCACAGTAACGGCAAAACAAACTGAAACGGTCCTTTCCTTCCTATCGTCAATTCCTCATCCTTTACCTTTATAAGCTGTAAATCATTCAACAAACCTTTTCTTATTACAAGAGATAATAAAGTGTCAAAGAATAAAGCATATAAACATACTACTTACCAAAGTAGTAATTGTAAAATTTGTGTCAAGTAAACACTAAACACAAACTAATTTACTACTACTACTTGTTTGAGTGAATGGAGACTATATAATTTGTTTGACTTGATATAGGGGCTCCACGTGGCGAGCATTGAAGGGAAAATCAAAGTGGTGACAAGTGTGGTCTGTGGTGGGACCATTCGATCGTTGGACTGGACGGCAGGATCTGTCTAAAATGATTAGATATGATGACGCAATTTGCTTTATAAACCCCTTTGGCTTTGCCCTTTGGAATAATCAATTTATGACTTTGTTTTTCTTTTTTCTTTTTTCTTTTTCTCTCCTCTTAATGTAATACACATACTACATTAGAGATTAAGCATGTCTGGAGACAGTTGATTGCATTTCTTGATTGATGTTTTCAGATAATTAGAGTTTCTCTTTTGGCATACTAATTTCACCGGACCACGGGTTTATGATTTTTCATTAGGAAAAGGAAACATTAATTAACCCTTTAATTTTTCTCTAACTTCATTTCATTTTTGTGCTCTGACACAAGAAAACTATATACTACCATTTCATTTATAACAGTTTCTTTATTTTCAAACTTTGAGTCCCTTAAGAAAGGATTCATAAATCATCAAACAAAAGAGTGAGTCTGTGAGTGGCAGGCATTTAATTGGTAATTAATTCATTCATAAAAACAAAACAATTAGTAAGACTCTAGACTTTGTTCTTTCAAGTTTGAATGGTGGGTAGGATATGATATACTTAATTAGTGCCATAATAATATGGCAAAATCCTAGAGTTTGGTGAGGAATAAATCAGAATTGGTGAGAAAATGTCAGTATATTCACCTGAGAAAATTAAATTACTACTTAATTTTGGACCGGCCCCAGTCTCCCACATTGCGAGAAGCACATTCCTCTCTGGCTTTAGAGGAATAAATAAAGGTGGAAAATGTAAGTGTACGTTGGGATATGGGTTATTTGAAATTGAAAAAGAGGCAAAACAAAAGTCTTAAAAGGTTTGGAACGTTGGATCCCTTAATTCAAATGATTGAAGAGGCCAAGCATTTTTACATTTTGTACCCCATTAATTGGACCACTCCTCTCTCACCCAAGATTAGACTGTAAATCTAGGTTTCGATTTCCACTTAGGACTCCTATTTGGTAGATAATTTGTAAATCCTAAAAAGTTCATAGGTGAAAATCTAATAACTCGTAAATCCCAAATCGGGTTTGTCTTAGAGATGGGATAGCCAACCCTACTCCTAAACTTTTTAAATAAAAAAAAAAAACTGTAACTCTACCTAGTACTCCTAAATCCTAATTTACTTTACCTGCTGCCTTTGATTTCTTTGCTTTGTTTGTTTTTGTTAATTAAAGAAGCGGGAAGGATATTAAAGACAAATCTTCTTTTATAAGCATGTACTAGTCAAAAACGCTCACAGTTGATAAGGTAAAATACTTTACCTTTAACGTAATTAATCCATTTCCTTCCTCATTGTTAGTGGTACTCCACTAAAAATCAACTATTTCTTGCATGGATTTTAATAATTAATTAGATTATAGATCTTCTACTATAACATCAGTCAATATCCCACGTACAGTTTCTCTGAAGTATCTTTTTTTTTTTTGGATAAGTGGATGCAATTTAAGAAGTACGTCTCCAATTCTAAATTATTTATGAAATACGTATGTGTCAGTAGAAGACCATAATTTTGATGCTAAATCATTCATATATATTTGACATTGGAATGTTCAAAAAGTAGGTGATGATGCTACAGCAGTCCAAATTTTGGAAGGATATAATAATATAGTTAATCGATTCTTTGTATACATACATATGACTCCTAAGTCCTACCCTTTTCTTCAATTAAGCTGGAACTGGATGGACCCCAACAGCCCAAAACTGTTGTTTCAACATTTATCAAAAATTATATATATATGTGTGTGTGGAAATGGAACAATATGTTGTAGTAGTTGTTTCCCATTTTATTAATTTAATAATACAAGTACAAGTACTCCTTAATATTAATGTTGTTGAGCTAAATCAACTTAATTGGTAAGGAATAAAGCATTTAATGAGGCATCATTTAAGCAATTGAAATGCATGGTTTCGTCGTTAATAAGAAGTCTCACAATCATCATCGTCTCAATGAGGCAGTGGAAATATATATCTTTATTTCTTGCTTTTTATATATAGGTTGGACTAAGCAAGCAAAAGTAAAGAGGGGTTGGGTTGGGTTGGGTTGGGTTTGATGACCATCACCTATTCACCTTCTTTTTCTTTAGTCTTTTAAAAGAGAAATAATTCTCAGGATTCTGCGCCATGTAATGTGGGAAAAGCTTTGTTTGGCATTCTAGAAGTCAAGGAGGCATGACAAATTGACAAATTGACAAATTGACAATTGACATGACCACCAAGCGAGAAATATCCCTATAATTCCCTGATTCTTTAGAGGTCGAGACTCGAGAGAAGGAAATATAAACACAACTTGCGTTGCTTTGCTTTGCTTTGCTCATACATAAACATAAGTCATCACTTTTTCTTTTTCGACATTTCTTTGTTAACATTTGCATTTTTCGCATGAGAAAGCATGATTGTTTTGGGACCCCTTCCATCATTCACGCATGCCTCATTCTTTCTTTACTCAATATATATATATCTCATGCGCCTAGTATCACACTTCAACACCAACATTTCCTACATCATTCTTGGCAATTACTCCTAGTGTATATATTATAGCCATTTTAACCAGAAATTGGACACAAACAATATATATATTTCAATATTCTTTCAATTCACATAGAAATTATACATAAGGGCGGGCTTATTTGACATTTTATGAAGGAGGTTTTTTTTTTTTGTGAAAGAAGGAGGTGTTTTCAAATCTAACTCTTTGAGCTGATCAAGTGAAGACGTGTATACAGACCAAATATGGCCTAAATATAAAGGAAAATTCTAAACAACCAGAAAAATTGACCAGAATTTTGTCCCAAATGATATGTCATATGTGGGGTCATCCCATGTTTTGTAGCAAAACCCCACTTAAATAGTAATAGGACCAGTCTGCTGAACCAATCGTGTAACAACACGTCATGGAGGACCAAATTTCGGATCAATTTTTATTGTCATGTTATCATATAGCAAAACTCAAATATAAAATGCTCATTTCAACTTTTAATGCCTAAACTAAAATATAGGTAGGGGAAAGGACAAAGGAGAGTAGTATGAAGATCTGAGACTTGTCCATTCTTTATTGTGGGCCTGAATCTCATGAAGTCAAATTTTGGTACTTTTCGAGAAATGTAGTTTAGCCCAATCAGCACTGAAACGGGCCTTTATAGTTATATGTAAATGGTTATGAAGTGGGCTTATAAAAATAATTCATTGTCCAATGAAAAAGAAGAGTGGCTCAAACTCAAAATGCTTCAATTCATTTATTTATTTATTTATATAATATAATAACATAACATATGTAGTAAAAGAAATTGGATATGTTAAAAGACAGAGAGGGACATATTATATATAATTAGACAGCACACCAAATGGCAATTGCAGGAGGGTGGTGGTGGATTAGGATTAGTTTAGTTTACTCGTCATCTCCTGTCCCTTCACTTGCTTTTGTATTTCAGGCAAAAAGGTCCCTACTACTTTCTAACTTGAAAGGGACGCCCATTCCCATCCCTTTTCTTTATCAAGTACTATGAAATATATATGAAGTAAATCTTATATTATGAAGTATTTTTTTTTATTAAAATACAAGTATGTGTCTATAGTTATGTACGTATTATTCATTTTGACTCATTTGAAGCATATTTATTTTATTGCACAAACAATCCAAATACTCTCAAAGTCTTCTGGCCACCATATGAATCCACATGGTGGGGGTGACGTTTTTTCGTGCTACAAATTTTGTGTCTTTTGGATGGAAAGAAATTTCTAGTAGATTTGGATTTTAACAGGACTTTGATATCTATAATATTATATTATATGTACAAAATCAAAGTTTGAGTATGGTTTTTATTGATTAATAATAGGTGGTTATTTCTTTTTTTTTTACCAAATTGTGCAAACTATGAATTTTGATAAACATGCGAATTGTTTGACATCTTTGATCTTCCCAAATCCCACATGTCGGTCTGTTAAAGCCTCATCACTTACACTGTTTATTGGTTGAATTATACCCAAACTTAAGCTTATCAAACACTGACACGATTATATTTATTCTTTATTTCAAAACGAAACTTTTGATTATCCTTTTCTACTACTAATAATATAATATTATTATACTAGCTAGTACTAAATTACTACTAATAGAGTTAAATTACAATCTAATTTTCCATTTTCGATCAAATTACTACTCATTTCAATATAATGATCAAGGTTGTAGAAATTAGATAAATAGTGAAGGCTTCTGCTTTCTTGACTGTGGGGAACCCATGAGATGACAGTCAGAGTCATGTATGGACTGGTTTTTTTATTTTAAAAATCAATGCCATATTAAGCCTCCCATCACTTTTGTTTTGTGTTCCTATATAAAAAATATATACATAAATCCATATTTATTTATGGCTTTCAATTCATTAAAATTTAGAATTGATTATACCAGAAAAGGAAATGATGGTTTGACAAAAGTAAAGATAAATTAATAAAAAAATGAAACTAGAAAAGGATCTGTCCCTGTCGTTACTCCTTTCAACATTGTATTGTTCATTTCTTTGGTGGAATATGAGATGATTAGTCCTTGTTATATTGGAAACCCACTTTTAAGCATAACGTAACGTTACTTTTCTTATGTAATTAGGATTAATTATTAAAAATCGAACTTCCTACTCCTAAACGAATTAAAAAGATTTCATTGTAATATTTTTAATTCGGATTCAAGATGCCACACTTCTAATCCAATAAATTAGAAATGAAACATTAGTAGAAGATTTGAGCTCAATAGACACCTGGCTTATGTTATTTATACACCTGGCTTAAAAAAGGAAGAAAAAATGATTAATTAGTGGGTGGGCCGTGGCTGGTTGAATCTGAATTCTGAAACTCAAGTCTAAAAAATGAAAAAATGAGACAAGGGGGAGAGCCGGAGAGGTGTCAAAATTAGAAATGAGGATTCCACACAAGGGACCAAGACCAACCAATAGCAATAAACTCTGAAATACTAAATGAAATAAATACTACATATATATAGCCGTTAAAGAAAGAGGAAGAATTAATGCAGATTTGAATTGGGTGGGGCGGGGCCTACTGCCTACTCAAAGCCACCAATCAAACCTTCCACGTTGTCCACGTGCACTTTCTTCCAAAACCCAAATCAATAGGCCCGGGCCGCTGCTCCTTTCGCCCATTCCATTTTCATTTTCCATTTCCTTCCCTTTTTCATTTTTTTAGTTTTTTCTTTTTTCTTTTTGGTAAAATTGTTTAGCCTTTTCCCCCTACTAGTAGAGTGGTATTTTGAGTTTTGATAGCCAAATTATTTTTTTTGGCCGAAATAGCAAAATTAAAATTTGCGTTTACTAATCTCAATCAGAAATGAATAATGATATACAGCTTGAAGAGGGGATCAAGCAAATAATAATGATATACAGCTTGAAGAGGGGATCAAGCAAATATGAAGGGAAAATAAATGTTGGAAGAATAGTACTAAGTACTACTATAATTTATGTCTTAAAGAAGAAAGGAAAAAGCAAAATTGGAAAATTATTCAATATAGAGTTTAATTGACTGCACGTACAGGTCCAGAAGGGTGACACATGTCCCTTGTGGAATCGTGTCAACTCCTCACTCCGCTTGTGGAATCAAAATCTTAAATTGACAGTATATCAAATAATTACTCAAAAATAAATAAGAGGAGCAATCCACTTACATAGGTGTAAACAAATTTATTTTACATCTTCCTTATAACTTTACATAACGGTGTAAATGAGTTGAATCAAGCTGAGTTTTGTCAAGCTCGAGCTCAACTTCTTTTTTTAAAAAACTCGGAGCTTGAAGCTCGACTCAAGTCTTGACATACTCATCAATTTTCAAATATTTTTAATAATGATGATTAAAAAATAAAATTTTAATGCAATACAAAATAATGTTATAGAAAATTGTCATAAAGAAAACATTCAACATCCTTACACTAATAAAATATTAAAAATAAAATATACTATTGTAATTTAAAATAATATGTATTATTAAATATTAAAAAATAAATGTATTCATAAAATACAAGTCGCTCAAATTGATATTTTAAAATTCCGGGTTACCTATTGACTACTTGAACAATTGAACTTGAACTCAACTCATAAAAAATCAAGTCGAACTCAAATATTCATCAAATAGCAATAGACAATTGGAGTAAGTAGATTAGTATAAGTAGATTTCTTCTTTTGGCACCAAGATTAGTATAAGTAGACTAGTAAGGTAAGAAAAAGAGGGGCGGCCCCACAAATGAGTGGGCGGTGACGTGGAAAATCCCAAATCTAATCCCATTCCGATGCAAGTACAGTGAACAAAACAGAGGATTGAGAGAATACAGATCAGATGGGGAGATTTTTAGGCAGACAGACACACAGAAGAGACCTCAGCCCCCAGCTTTATTATTAATTTATTTAACCATTGTTTTTCTTCTTCCTTCTCTTTTTTAACTGTTAACTGTTCTGTTAATAAGAAAGAACTACTCCTAACTCCTAAAACTATCTATCAGATTGTTACCATTTTGCTTTTGCTTGCCTTTCACTCTCTGCAACTGCAACTGCAACTGCAACAACCACTTCTCTTACTCTACATAACAAAACCAAACCCAACTTTATCAAACTTCTTCTTTTGTCTTCCCTTTGGCTTTCATCTCCCAACATTATTACAAGACATCAGATTTAAATGAACACTTTTTTTGGTGACTTTAATGAGCATTAATTTCATTACTAGTATTACTTAGTAGATTGGATAAATAAGCATATGCTGTCAGTGTCACTTCCTAGTCCTAGTGTAGTACTATAATACTATCACTTTATAATAAATCAAAAATCTTGTACTAATACTAGTAGAAAAAAAAATTTGTGAAATTAGTGAGTTTGCGTATCATTTTCGTCCAAGGGACCAAAAAGAAAAAAAAAAACTCGGAGAGGTGTGGCTTTATAGTAAATAAATACTAAATTAAACCTATTTTCTTATAATAAGCTTTCAGGGTGCAATGTCTCCCTCATACTTAAACTGTATAAATACCTCGAAATCACTCCTGTCCGTATTACCCAACCTCTCTCTCTCTCCCCCAACACAAACGTCTTTGTTTTCCTCTCTCTCTCTAATATTCCATTAATCAATAATTATCAGGTAATTTTATTTATAATCCAATTATAATCTCATTTAATTACTATTTATTCCCTTTTCTTTCCTTTTTTTTTTCTCTCTATGTTTCTCGAATTGAGTTGTTTTCTGTTATTTTTGATCTGTTTTTTTTAAGTGTTAGATTTAGTTTTAATGAGGGGTGATCGAGGGCTTAGATAGGTTTTCTTGCTTCACATTATTATTCGATTTGTATGATTGGGCCTTTAATACTCTGGTTTTCACTGGAATGCTGTTGAGCTGAAAGGCGGTGTTTTGCCATTCGGTGCTTGCCTTCGGGGGTTGTGACTTGTGAGTGAGTGGAATTCCTTGAATCTCTGTTTTGTTGTTTGCGTTTATTTGCAGCAATCACTTAAGGATAATTGATAATAGTAGAAAAGTGGAGAAACAAAGGAAGCAACTTTAGTGGCTTGTTTTTGCTTCTCATGAATATTCTGTAATGTGATTGCAATGTGCGTGATTGTTTCATCTTTTGTTTGCTTAAACTGATTGAAGGTGACTTGTTTTGTGTAAAATCGAATAAAGGGTTAGAAGTTTTACGGGAATTAGTAACAAATGGAGTATCTCACTTTGTGCTTTGCATCCGTTGTTTCTTTCTTCAAAGCCAGAGTCGTGATAGATTTAACTTGTATCTTATTGCGTGATCTCATTTGTTTGTTTTCTTGTTTATAACTTTTATGTGTAGGTCTCAAATTCCATATGGGTTCTAAATCAGTCGAGGATATGATAGAGGCCTCATCCGGGGTCCATTTTTCTGGGTTCCATATGAATGGTTTGGAGTCGAGTAATATTGAGAAGCCTACTACCTCACCAGCTACTGAAAACATGCATAAGCAGCCTTTTGTCATCGGTAAGTTTTAACATGGCAATTGTTGTTAAATCCTTACTCATGATGTCTTTCAGATTCAATCTTGATCAAAAGTAGTTGGTGTGAAAGTTTTGATAAGAATGCTGAGGAAAAATTTAATGGACATCCAAGCTCTTTCCTTCATGAGGAAAGCAAAAGTAGTTGCCTTTTTTCATTTTGAGGGATAAATGAAAGTTAATATTTCACAATCCAAAGAAGCAGAAATGCATTTTTATTCAAGTTTGTTTGAACCATGGTTTAAAAAGTATGTAAAGCCACTGAACTAATGCTTGTTTTGTTTTAATTTGATCACTGCATTGGTCTCCTTAGATTATATTATGTGCTCTTTTTTTCATTTTTGTTTTTCCTCTTTCCTAACTTTAACTATCATTCTGTGCGTCAGGAGTTGCTGGGGGAGCTGCATCTGGTAAGACTACAGTATGCGATATGATCATTCAGCAACTTCATGATCAGCGTGTAGTATTAGTTAATCAGGTAAACTTTTTTCCGAGTCTCAAATTAGGATTTTTGTGATTTCTAGAGGAAATTCTTAGGATTTTTGTAATTTCTAGAGAAAATTCTTCACTGTGCATTTGTAACTCCCATGAATTTTTAAAGTTGAACAACCAGTATGTCAAGTGTTTGAAACTTAAATCCACTACTTCCCCTGCTGCCTGTTTTAAAGTTATTTTCTTTTAAATGCATTTGAAACTTGGTTCTTTGAATGGTTTAATCAGTCTATTAGTTCTAGTCGCCTGTGATGATAAAAATGAATCGTTGGCTTTTATTCTACTTCTGGTTTCTTCCTGTCTTGAATTAGCTGTGCATTGAGTTTATTATAAAAGTATTGTCCTATATTATCCTAAAGAAAGGGAGAGAGTAAATAGATTTGCATCACTACATCATTTGCTGTAGAATGTTGTTTGACCTGATCTCTTCTGGGGCTCTCTTTTCCTGTAGTGCTAGTAACAATTGTCTCCAACTTGATTAATGTTTAACATGTAATATTGTGCCAGGATTCCTTTTATCACAATCTCTCTGAAAAGGAACTTGCAAGCGTTCATGAATACAACTTTGACCATCCTGGTGAGAATTTTTCAAGAATAGAGAATCCCAAATAGCAAGAGAATGCATTCTGCTGAATTCTTCTGCTTTACTTGACTGAAATTAATAGTATCTCTCTTTTCTTCTTTATTTATTTCAAAGTGGTTTTTTATGTATTGTCTAAGTAATTAGTGCAATATCTGGAATAATTTTGTCTTATTCTGAACTAGTTTGTATCGGTGGTCATGTCTTGTCATGGAATTTTGATATGTTCGAAAGGCATTCAAGTATTATTAACCTGCAAATGACTAAAAGCATGTCTTTATCAGTTGGTCATTTGGGAAACGTGGCTGATTATTTGTATACAGTCTTGTCTCACTTTATGTTGGCTTGGAATTCTATTGATGCGATATTTTTCTTTTTCACAGATGCATTTGACACAGAGAAGTTATTAGATTCTATGGAGAACTTAAGGCGTGGCCAAGCAGTAGATATCCCAAACTATGATTTTAAGAGCTATAAAAATAATGTTTTTCCAGCACGAAGGGTAAGGTCTTATGACATTCAAAATTTATGTTAATATGGCTAATTATAAAACCATGTTAAGAAATATAATGTTGAAACATGCATTTATATCTTTGGACATGGGCACTTTTTGGTTTCACTTGACTTTCTTTAGGGGTTCTGGAAAGAAATATCTTCAAAGTGGTAAATGAGACCATTTTTTATATATGTACATTTTTTGCGTTCTGAAGTTCCTTGAATTCACTAAACTGTTCTATAAGTACAATGGCCAAGCTCTTAACTTCTTTTTAAAATTCTTATAAATGGCAGAACCTTGTGCCTCTTTTCTAATTTTCTCTTTAGCAAAGGAGCTGCAGTAATAACATTTGAACTTTTAATGTTTTCTACAGGTTAATCCTTCAGATGTTATTATTTTGGAAGGAATACTCATTTTTCATGACCCTCGCGTCAGAGAATTGATGAACATGAAAATATTTGTTGATACAGGTTATTTTATTGAACTTTTTTATCCATATTTTCGTACTGATTATATTTGTTTGCATGTGTTTATTTGGTTTTAGACAATGGAGTAGTACTTCCATACTGTTGATTGTAGTAGCGGAACAAGTCTCATTTCCTTCAATATTGTTACTCTTCTTTTGAAAGATTAGTGCATCTTAAAAACTTGTCCGCATAGTTTTGGCATAAGGCTTAAGCAACTTTGTCTCACTTACCAGCACTGTTTTCTATACTGATGTCCTTGATTTCATCATGGGATTTTTGTAACATTGAAAGAGCAACCTCAGAAATACTTGTCGCATTTGTGCCTTGTGGCAATCTAAATATATGTCATAAATCTTAACATCGCTTGTATATTATCCTCTATTTCTTAGGAACAAAATTCATCTTAAGGAGTCGTGTTGCCATTTTAGTATCTTAGACAGAATTATCTCTTGTCCGATTTATTACATCTTACTAATAGAAGACCACAAGTTTTAGAAGAATATAATTATTTTCTTTCCAAATGTTAAGACCAATAGTTCCTCAAAGCAAGAGAATAAGTTGTATATGTTAGAACATATTGTTGTGCTTTATTGGTGTTACTGAGTGGGGCTGTTACTTCAACTTGAAAAATTTTCAGTGCAGATGCTGATGTAAGACTGGCAAGGAGAATAAGACGTGATACTGTTGAGAAGGGCAGAGATATCGGTGCGGTCCTTGATCAGGTCTATGTTTGCTTCACTAGTTACATTGACATAATGAAATTTTTTGTTTAAAGAACCTGGCATCAAAATTGCCATAGGGTTTTGGAATGGTTGTGTCCTGTCTTTGACCAAGAGCTATAGATTTGGGGAATGACTGCATAAGCTTTTGAAAATGTTTCAACTTTAACATTTTGGCAGAGTGTGGATTTGATTACATTACTCAATGCAAGAAATCTGTGATGCAATTATTTATGTTCTATTCTGTTTTCATTTGATTAATATTTAAAAACCTTTTCTTCTGTTGGAGATGCTTCTTTTCAGCTGATGGTTTTATGCAATTAATTTCAATGCAGTATTCAAAATTTGTGAAGCCTGCTTTTGATGACTTTATACTTCCAACAAAGAAGTATGCAGATATTATCATTCCCCGTGGTGGAGATAATCATGTAGCAATTGATTTGATAGTGCAACATATCAGGACAAAGCTTGGCCAACATGATCTCTGTAAAATCTACCCAAACCTATATGTCATCCAATCAACTTTTCAGGTTATAATATTTTGTTTCCTTCAATTAACCAAACTAGTTAACTATTGGTGTTTTATATAATGAGCTCCAAAATAGCTGTTTAACAAAAGATTGATGTACCTTTGCTAATAGACAATGACCCTTTGACATATGCAGATACGAGGCATGCATACCCTCATTCGTGATTCTCAAACTACAAAACATGACTTTGTTTTTTATGCTGACCGGTTGATTCGTTTGGTATGTGTATTTTGATATAGGTGCAACTAATTTGCCTTCTGTTTTTCTCTTTCCTCCACATAATAGTGTAATGAAATAAAAAAATTTGCCTTGGGATTCTTAGTCATTTAAGATGATCTTTTCCAGGTTGTTGAACATGGGCTTGGACATCTGCCATTTACAGAGAAGCAGGTGATCACTCCAACTGGTAAGTTAATCTTACTTGTCTAGTTGTGGGCCCTATACTGAATTTTTTGGGTTAGCTGGATGATTTGCAAGTTGGTTATGTTATGTTATCCGTTGTCATGGTTCTTTAATTGATTTGCTTACAAGATTCTACTTAGTCATAAAGTATTAATACTGGTGGTGTTGTGGATTCAGGGTCTGTATATACAGGTGTGGATTTCTGTAAGAGGTTATGCGGTGTCTCTGTTATTAGGAGGTACAACTCTGGTCTTAATCTTAAAGCATGGGAGCATTAGTTCCAGGGCTTGTATAATTTGAACTTTCTTGGGAATATTGTAAGGTGGTGGGGATGTTTCTCAAGAACAAAATAGTGGGAACTTGTGTGTGTGTGTGTGTGTGTGTGTGTGTGTGTGTTTTTTTAAAAAAAACTTTTAGGCCTAGAAGTTTTTGATGATGGCATTGCGGTCATATGCTGTGCTGGTAACGGTCATGTTTGGGAAACAGGAGAGTGATGGTCTGTGATGACTTTGGTGTTTAAATTGTATGACATTATGTAAGGGTAAACATAACTGCTTCATATGGGCATCTGAACTCAAAAATAATGCAGTTGTCCTCTACCGTGGTCAAGTTGTGGGCCCTTGGAACAAATGTTTCAGATAGATCTAAAGCCCATAAGTTAGGTGGTTCAGTGAAATTGCTTTTTGAATATAAACTGAATCTATTTTGGTTGTTAACTTGTTGCTATGATTACCTCTGTCTCTCTCTTGATACAAATGATATCTAACCATTAGCTAATGACCTTTTGAAACAAATGCTAGTGGTGAGAGTATGGAGAATGCTTTGCGAGCATGTTGCAAAGGCATCAAGATTGGCAAGATTCTAATTCATAGGGAAGGTGACAATGGTCAGCAGGTTTGTAAACTCAACTACCTTCCACATATGGTAAACAGATAATTTCCTAGTTTCTCACTCTTTCACTCACGTTTCAACATTGACCAGCTTATTTATGAAAAATTACCCCAAGACATCTCAGAAAGGCATGTGCTGCTATTGGATCCTATTTTAGGCACAGGTTTGTATCTTTTCATGCTTGATACTCATCTTCTGCGATGTGTGAATATATCAGTTAACCGTTTAAAATGGCATATCATTTTGAAGTAGCATATTTTGGTTCAGACATTTTTCATTTAACCTAATGTTGTCATACATGCTTAATCTTGTTGTTTAACATATTGCGCAAACTAATATACAGGCAATTCAGCTGTTCAAGCTATTTCATTACTCATAAAAAGGGGTGTACCAGAGTCCAACATCATATTTCTCAATCTCATATCTGTAAGCTATTGTTGCTTGAAGCTATTATGGATATAAGTATCCTGCGTCTTATGTCTCTCGAATTACTGTGTTCATTCGCTTCTCTTGATTTGCCAGGCACCTCAGGGCGTACATGTGGTGTGCAAAAGCTTCCCAAGACTAAAGATAGTGACATCTGAGATAGATATTGGTTTAAACGAAGATTTCCGCGTTGTCCCTGGTATGGGTGAGTTTGGAGACCGATATTTTGGAACAGATGATGATGAGCAGCAGGTGGTGGGCCCTGTGCGATAGTTGATGATATTTCAATTTTCAACCCACAAGAAATCTTGTTTCAGATGATTTAGCGCTGAGCTGGAGGTGTGCTTTAGTCATATGTTGAGCTTCACATAATCAGTTTTGAAAACAATTTTGACTTAAATTAGACATAGAGTTGCCATATTGTTGAATTAAACCTTTTATATTCCTCCCTAAATCTTTCGAGTCACAGTGGGGAGGTGTCATTTACAAGTATATCTCTATCATCATCATCTAATCATAATACTGGAAAAGGGTGTAGCTTGCCAGTTGCCAGGAAGGAGTAAGCAGGCATAGTCAACCCCCACATAGAAAACAAAAATGGCCTTTTTCTATTGTTTTTCATAATGATTAGCGGGACTCCCCATGATATCGTGTATCATAAACCGAAATATTTTCACCTTATAAAGGAAATCCCATTCTACAATATATCATTTAATTACATTTTAAACCTTGGATAGGATTGGAGTATATATATATAAACCTTAAATAGTTACTGTCTTTGTCGCGGCCTTGCATGTTTGCTTCACCCCAAAGAACTGAAAAAGAAGTCAAGGATGTGTGGGTGAGAGGATCGGGAGCCAGAAAATAGAATTGCCTTGCCTTGGGCTTCCTCCATATCCCTCCAATCCCAATTCTAATTCCAATTCGTAAACCAAACAAAAGGATGAGAGAGGTTGAGCAATTTCCCACAACATATTTTAAGGGAGGGGATTTTTTTGCTACTCATGATTTTAAGGGAGGGGATGGATAAAGCAAAATGGATTGAAGTGCCACTTGGGCAGGACAACGATCACTCATTTCTTTATCCGAGGATGATAATTTTTCCATGGGCTATTCTTGTGACACGTGTAGATGCATGGTATGGCATTGATTCTCTTAGTATATTCCATCCCATGCGAAGCTAATCTATTATCTATATAGGAGTGTGGATTTGGTTTTGTATTTTCGTCCTGTAATTTTCCTCATATCATTTCCCACTATCTTCTTCAATTCAAGCCCCCATAACCATGTCGGCTTTTGTTGGGAAGTATGCAGGTAATCTCTATATGTGATGATAAATGTGCATGGAACACGTTCATATAAAACACATGCATGTCTGCACTTTTAACTGCTGCAGCCTGCAACAATGTTATATATGTTCCAATTCCTAGCTTTATATATGTATAATGTATACTACAAATAATAATTCCTGGCCTGTGTTGTACATGTGTTTTGTGCAGAGGAACTGATGAAGAACGCCAAGTACATAGCCACACCGGGCAAAGGTATATTGGCAGCGGACGAAAGTACAGGCACCATTGGAAAGCGTCTATCCAGCATTAACGTTGAAAACATCGAGTCCAACCGCCAAGCCCTCCGCGAGCTCCTCTTCACCTCCCCCAATGCTCTCTCTTACCTCTCCGGTGTCATCCTCTTTGAGGAAACTCTTTACCAGAAAACATCCGACGGAAAACCCTTCGTCGAGGTCCTTCAAGAAAACAATGTGATTCCGGGTATCAAGGTGGACAAGGGTACGGTGGAGATTGCTGGAACCAACGGCGAGACCACCACTCAAGGGTTTGACTCCCTGGGAGCCCGATGCCAGCAGTACTACAAGGCTGGTGCACGTTTCGCCAAGTGGCGTTCCGTGCTCAAGATTGGGCCCAACGAGCCCTCTGAGTTGTCCATCCAGCAGAATGCTCAGGGCTTGGCTCGTTATGCAATCATTTGCCAAGAAAATGGGCTGGTTCCCATTGTTGAGCCTGAGATCCTAACCGATGGCCCTCACGATATTCAAAAGTGTGCTGCTGCCACCGAGACTGTGCTTGCAGCCGTTTACAAGGCCCTCAACGATCACCATGTTCTTCTGGAGGGAACCCTTTTGAAGCCCAACATGGTCACTCCTGGTTCTGACAGCCCCAAGGTATTTCTTTACACTTAATTGCTTGTTTCTTTTGATTATAAATAAATAATTGTTCCCACCCAGGTATATCTGACGGTAACAAATTTGACAGGTAGCAGCCGAGGTGATTGCGGAATATACAGTAACAGCACTTCGTCGAACAGTTCCCCCGGCGGTGCCAGGAATAGTGTTCTTGTCGGGTGGGCAAAGTGAGGAAGAGGCGACGGTGAATCTGGATGCCATGAACAAGCTAGATGTGTTGAAGCCATGGACTCTGTCCTTCTCGTTCGGGCGAGCTCTCCAACAGAGCACACTCAAGACATGGGCAGGGAAGAAGGAGAATGTTGAAAAAGCACAAGAGGCCTTTTTGTCGAGATGCAAAGCTAACTCTGATGCAACCCTTGGCAAGTATACTGGAGGAACTGCCGGTGGACTGGCTTCTGAGAGTTTGTTCGTTAAGGGTTACAAGTACTAATACTAATTTAATTCAGCCTTAATTCCTGTTTTATAATTCACAGTTTGTTAATTTCTCGTTTAATTATATATATATGGGTGCTCCAATCCAAATTATATATAGATTATTATACTACTAATAATTAATTACAAAGACTTGTAATACGTAATTCTATTTCCTCCTGTCTTTCTGTATGTTTTGTTTTTGGTAAATATATATAAGTTCAATGACCAAATATATATATGCTACCAAATCAATATATAGAAGTATATTCTTTACACGAGTTTTCGACATGTATAATTTCATGATAATTCAGATCTAGTTTCCAAAGGAAGAAGAAAACTTCCATAATTACCATATTTTGTGAAACTTAATTAGATGTTGAGAACAAGTTTCGTTTCTTTACAATATCAAAATTAACTAATCTCAACTCAAACAGAAGAAAAATGAAATATATGCAGGATGTCATATTGTTCATCTCTTTGTTTTACAATTATGTGAAACTAAGACACCTGTTGGTGGACTAGACATCATCAACTCACATCTGCTATGCAACCAATAAGAAAAATGGACCAAACCCAGATTGGCTCTCACTTTGAAACTCCCTCTTAGGCTGTACTTCACCCCGTTGCTCAAAACCTGCTTCTGCAGTTCCACCCCAAGATTCTGTGGCAAATACACCAAGCTCGATATAAAGTGAACTGCTTCTACTCTAGCTTCTCCTCTTCTCTGAAAGAAAGGTTGAACCGCTTGTGTTCCAATGAACCGGTCCTGGAAGAAGAGGTCTATAACCAGATACTCGAATCTTACATCAATTCTGCGGTTGGGGTTGGAAAAGTTTGCCAGCACGGTGAAATCCCCATTGAAATATTCTGGTGAATCGAAGTAGATGCCGTTGAGGCTGGCGTTAGGAGTGTCAAATGCTGGAACTCTTGGTTTTATGGATACAAAGATGATTAAAGTTGCTACTCCGAACAAGATAAGAATGATGCTAAATATCAAACACAGAATTGCACAACACCAAATCAATGGATTAGTCCGTCGGGTATGAAGCGGTCGTAGGATGGGTTGCCTTGGGTTGTAATCAATGTCAGGATCTGGTTTTTGTGAAGTTGGAGTTGTTTGCTGGTTTATAAATGGCTTTGATATTACAACTTGGTCTACCGAAACAGGAATACTAGTCTGCTTTCGTGGTGGCAGTGGCGGTGACGGAGAAGCTGGAAACGGTGGTGGGGGTGGAGGTGGAGGTGGGGGGGAAAGCATGCTTCTAACAAATGCTGATTTTGATGGATATAAGAAAAAAAACTTGTTAGTGAAGAGTAAGGAAGCAGCAAATAAGCATTTTAAACTTTAAAGTTTGATGTTTCCTTAATTAAATTGAGAAGTTGATCATTAAAGTGAAGAAAGAGGAAAAGAAGCTTTTGATTGAGAGTGGGACCGGACCGGAGTGCTACACTCTTTGAGAATGGGAAAAGCAGTGGGATTTATAAACAGCAGATGTGTTGTGTTTGAACTTTGAATTGAAT
Source organism: Corchorus olitorius (assembly GCA_001974825.2). NCBI lineage: Eukaryota > Viridiplantae > Streptophyta > Magnoliopsida > Malvales > Malvaceae > Corchorus > Corchorus olitorius. The sequence goes on from AWUE01013456.1 coordinate 112,646, forward strand.
AGCTTTTGCTTTTTGAAATTGCGCGCAGCACCCTTTGGAGTAATGCTGGTGCTGGAAAAAACATTAGAAAAATGTTGTGCTTAGTGCTTAAGATTGCTACCTGGTTTCTGTTACCATGGGGCCTGGGGCCTGGGGCCTGCCAAAGTGGCAACTGGCAACTAGACTAGAACTAGTGATTTAAATTGAATGTATGGTAATTCAAGGGTTTTGATTCTACTTTTCACAAACTCATAAAACTTTTCTTTTTGATTCGGAGAAGATGATTCAATCCTATTATTGGAATAGGGGGTTATTCATGTTTAGCGACTAGCGTCATTGGATCCATTATTGCAGCAATTAGCCCAAGTGGAAATACTGTTTGAGCTTTTTTAATTGAACAAATTAAGTTCGTGTTAATAAAAAATAAAATATAGTATGATTTGTGTAGAATTTTCAGGGACAGGAGGATCAAAAAAGCATTAGTGGCCATTATTTTCCTCTTCCTTTTTTAATGTGGATTGTGGACCAAAGAAAAGATTACCCATGCATTCAGGATTTAGGTACAACTTTTGAAGTCAACATCATCTAATTTGATCAGAAAAATGAAATAAAATATTTCGTTTGAAAAAATAAATCAAGAATAAAAAAACTATATATATAGTGTAGTAAAATCATTCCCAATAAAGATATCAAGATACTGTATTATAGTAGTACAAATAACCACTGCAATACTCTAGATGCATGCAGATTGCAGATACCGAATATTATAACCAGAGCAAAAAGAATCTAAAATCCCAAGTCAAGATATATAATTTCATATAGTAGTAATTATTATTATTATTATTACAATAGTCAATAGTAAGTAAGTAGTAATCAATCTCACTGAATCATCTGTAGGATACTTAAAGGTAAAGAAAAGAAATTACCCCACAATTGGAATAACTTGGTGGAGGTGAAATATACAAATTCTTTCCTCTCTGCTTTGGTTTGTCTTATTGACCATAAAGACTTCACTTCTTCTTTCTATGCTTTCTTGCCTTGATGCTCCAAATATATTGATTGCATTTTTTTTCTCCATGAATAGTCTGCACTGCTATTCAGTTCCTGCAAAGAAATAAAAGGTAATTAAAAGCTTTTCAGTTTGATTATATCTCTCCAAGTGTAATTTTGTTTTGGTAAGTGAATTTCTTTAGTATTTTTTCAATCCTGAGTTGAGTGATCTCATGGGCCTAATTATGTATGGCTATGGAAGGGTTATTGGCCTCCATATCATCTGATTCTCTCTACTCTACTTTGCTAGGATTAGGATACTTAATTGCTGATGTTTCTTTTACTATCTTTGTTGATCAAGTTTGATGTTTGTATTGTATTAACTCACCCTTTGGCCTAGACCATCGATCTGTTAATTGAAAAATGTGAAATGTGAAAGAAACCAGGGCTCCTAGCTAGGACTTGCATTTTGCTAGGTCATTTCATTTCATTAACACAAGGCAAAGGGCATGATGGCATTGTTTTGATTTTGATTTTGATTTGTTTTCCTTGAAGAGAAGAAGCAGCTTTTCAGAGAGCTTCTCCAGAAATGGCAAAAACATCACTTGTCCTCTTTTTTTCAATAAAAAAGAAGCAACCGTCGTCTCAAACACTTCAAGTTGGATGCAGAGTCCATTAATTACTCAGTCACCAAAGCAAAGCCCCATTTGCTCTTCCTTTGTTCAACTGCAAATGCCCATATTGCCCTGTGAAGAAATTCAATGGGTCAAATGATCTCTTTCTTTAGAAAATGTTTTGGTCGTCAAAAACAGCAAGATTTAGATGAAGAACAAGACCCATATGAGAATGAGTATGACCAACGCAACTTAGACTTGTTTAGAGACAATACAGTTGAGTCTTCTAGCTTCTGCTTGCATCAAAATGTCATCTCTACTTGCATTGATATTGTGGAAGATTCTGCTTCTGCTTCTGCATGTGGCTTGGGTGTTGGCAATCGGCAATTAGAAACTCCAGAAAGATGGATTAAGCATTATTGCAGTTCTCAGAGGATGCTGTTGGTGGGGGAAGGAGATTTTTCATTCTCTGCTTGCTTGGCTCTTGCTTTTGGTTCTGCCACTAACATGATTGCTACTTCTCTTGACTCTAGAGGTAACAAATTTGCATGCACTAATTAATTAATTACTTTCTAATTAATCCCTAATTTGTTTTGTTGGTTTGTTTTAGAAACTATTAGATAGAATTGGATTTCAGGTTAAATGTCAAATTTGTGCAGGATTTTTGTTTAGAAATTATAAGAAGGCAATGTCTAATATACATGACCTGAGGAGCAGAGGATGCACAATTCTGCATGGTGTGGATGTAACTGAAATGGCAAATCATTGCTCCCTCATGGGCATTCAGTTTGATCGAATCATTTACAACTTTCCACACGCTGGATTCTGTTCCGATGAACCGGCTGAATCCCAGAAACGGCAAGTGATTAAATAAATCTCAATTTAACTTTCACTACTTGTCTGTCACTCCATATATAGTTGGTAATTTGTGTCTGACATTTTGTAGGCGGCATCAGTTGCTACTAAGCTTGTTCTTCCAGAATGCTAAGAAGATGATAAATGAAGAAGATGGTGAAATTCATGTGACGCACAAGTCCAATGGTTTCTTTCTTGGTTGGAATTTGCAACTGCTAGCCTCTGGTGCAGGGCTAAAGCTTATACAAGAGTTGCCATTCAATTTCACAGATTATCCAGGCTACCGCACCAAATACGGCTTTGGTGGTGACAAGAATTTTAACTGCCATCCTAGCAAAACTTACAAATTTGCCCTCTTTCGCCCTTCACCTACACCTACACCTACACCACCTTGAATATTGTGATGATCATCTAAATTCTAAATGCAAGGTTTTATTATTTTCAAGGGAGAAGAATTTGTTCCTTTAATTTTAAATTTCATCACTCGGACATACACAAAGGTCTATGGTTTGTGTCATGATTTTTCGAACAAACAACCTTGTATTATCTAGTCTAGTATCCTGTAAATTATTTACCGACATTTGCTTTCCTGCATTCAAGGCCTGCAATAAAAACAGCGGCCGAGGCTCAAAATAAAGTGGTTCGGTCCATTCCTTTCTCTAAGGCCCAAACGAATATTCGTTAGGCCCATTAAGAAACTCATAATAGCACATAGGAGTATCAAGCAAGATGAGATTGGAATGGCGCATTTTTTTTTTTTGGCCAGAGGAAAGATAAATGGCGCAGTTGAGAAAATATAATGGAACGGTCAAACAAATTTGAATATAATAGTACAAGGTTAATCGGATCAAATCCTTAATTTTGGCTTACATTATTGTAACATCAACAATAGAATCACAATACTTAAATTAATACAGAGTCAAATTCTTGAAAAAAAAAGAGTCAAATCAGTTTAAAACAAATTCAAAATTTCTCTTTCCTCACTTGTTAAGTGGTAGAACAAGAGAAGAGAGACGTTGCATATTCAAGTTAGAGGGTAAGTTTCTGGAATTGCAAAAGAGCGACCTTTGAAATTGATCGATGGCAACCCTAGACAAAGAGTCAAAATTCGAAATGCAAAGCGATGAGAGTGAAGAAAAAGAGGAAGAAGAGAAATGGGTCACTCACTACTCATCAAACCATCAATTACTCCTAGTGGGTGAAGGGGATTTCTCTTTCTCTTTGAGTTTGGCCAATGCTTTTGCCTCTGCTTCCAACATCTGTGCTTCCTCCTTGGACTCCTATGGTATCGAATACAATAACCACCCTTTAATTTCTTACTACAATCACCATGAAAAAAGTTTTCTTTTTTACTTGTTTCACATTTTTGTTGTCAATTGGCTATAATTTTCAGGGGCTTTTTCTTGGGTTTGTTTGTCAATTGGCAATTGCCATGGCAATGTAGTGAATTGTCTTTACGTTTTAAAAAGGACCCATACGGTTTGTTACTTTGTAGTAGTGTTTGATTACAAAAATAAAATCTTTTTGATGACTAGAGCATGATCACAAAGTACTGTGTCTTGTCAGGAATTGATTTTATAGGGATTCCTTTTGTCATTTTGTTGATTGTGTTTTAATTAATTATTTAAACAGATGTTTTGATCAAGAAATACAAGAATGCCAAGTCAAATTTGGAAAATCTTAAGAAGCTAGGGGCATCACTGCTACATGAAGTGGATGCGACCAAAATGAAGCTTCACACTGACTTGGCCAAGCGAAAGTTTGACCGAATCATATTCAATTTCCCTCATGCAGGCTTTCATGGAAAGGAAGACAATGTCCATCTGATTGAGTTAGTTTCCCTTTCTGCAATTCCCATATAATCTTGTTTAGATTTTTATGCATGCGTGACACCTTTCTTCATGGGTAAGCTAAGCTAAACTTTTAAAGATTCGTACTAACTACTAAGGAATTTCAATTGCATCTTTGATATATGATAGTAGTTGTTGTGAACTTGTTAGAGCAAGTTGACATGAATTGATTCGTATCGTTTTCCTTATATTTGGGGGAAATATATGTATGGTGGAAATTTAACCTGTTAATTTGAATACGGATAATGGAATGCAGTTATATATGTACTGAGGCCGATGTTGCCATATATGTGTCACGTTGGCTTTTTGTTCTCCAAATGATTAATTGCAAGCTCATAAGTCTTTTTCCATCAGATTTGCAATTCTTCTTAGGAATCATTATCATATATATGGTTCTTTTTGGATTAGACTAGAGGGAGGTAAATCATGAATTTAATCTATTTAATGAGAGGGAGTTCATACATTTTAAGTGGGATTTGATATCTATGTGAAATGCAATCGGCTTCATAATATTGTTTCTCTTATATATTGTAATGTCTTCAATTGTTCATGGCTGTCTTCTTAGAGTCAACAGATCATATGGAAGTTATTTTTTTGCTTTAGGCATTCCTGACATGATCTTTGAACTTTTTTTCATAACTTTTACTCTGGTTCTATTACAAATTGAACTTTGTACTAAATTTTACTACTTTTGCAGAATGCACAGGACCCTTGTACGAGGTTTCTTTAGGAATGCAAGACGTATGCTTCGACCTAATGGTGAAATTCATGTGAACCACAAAAGTACTGCACCCTTTTGCCACTGGAATCTTGAGGAACTAGCGTCAAGAAACTCTCTGGTATTGATTCAGCTTGTGCACTTCAATAAAAAAGATTACCCAGGTTATCAAAATAAAAGAGGGGATGGTTCAAGATGCGATGAGCCCTTTCCTCTTGGTGAGAGCACTACTTTCAAATTCAGATTTTCCCGTAGAGCTAAAGCAATCACAAGCATGGCTTCAACTAGTAAAACATCTCAACAATATCAAAACATTCCAATGCAAATGCAGCTGCAGCCAACTTCTTCTGATTTGAACTATGCTCAGAGAAATCATAATATGAATCATAGACCACTTCATGTTGGGTTCCCTCCTGTCCACAATAGTAATCATTATCCCAGGGTCTTTGATGCAAACTTCAATGGTGTGGTCCAACCATATCAAAGGCATTATTATGAATATGATGTCGCATATCCTGTTCCTCAAAGAATGAGTTTTGACTCTGATGTTGCAGGGGAAATGAGGCATGGTCTTGAAAGAGAAATGGTGGAGGTGCCAAGAACCTTAAATGGTGACTTGTATTACTGGCATGAGCTTCACCGTATTAGCAATTTGAGGTCACATTTACATATGACACCGCCATGTCAAGCCTTCTGGCTGAATGCATCTAATACTCAGGCGTCGCAGCACTGGTAATTTCTAGAATTTTTGTGCTTATTTGTGAGTGACTGACTGACAGTACTGTAGACAGCACACATGCTATCAATGTATATATATAACTTCTGATGCTTCTGTTATGTAAAGGTAGAAGCGCTTTAACCTTTTTGAAAAAGTAAATTGTGTTGTTTTTATTGAACTGAGAATGCTATGGAAGTTGTCAAATTATGAGCATTGATCATTCTACGAACTAGTAATTGTTTACATATGTCTTCTGAAGTTGTGATAGATAGCAAATGTAGAGTTTCAATTTCCTTGATTTGCATTTGAATTTAGGGGGCATATGCACCCAAAATCCAAAAAATAAGGGCGAAGAGGAAATGGAGTCATCATGTTTGAATTGGTCATATTATTTTCAAAGAAAGAGCTGGATTTGGTAGTCTTTGGAGAGGAAAGATGGATTATATGTGGAAGGCTTTCTTGTGTTTTGGCGATGCATAGTATATTTTTCTGCATAACTCTTTGTTTCCTTTTGGAGCCTTCAATATCAACTAAGTACTTATAATATAATTGAGTCTCTCTCTCTCTCGTGTGTGTGTGTGTGTGTGTGTGTGGAAGACTAGACTAAAATGTAAAGGTCAACTAATAAGTGCAGAGTTAAAATTGGGGAAAAAAAAGAGCAAGTGGGAAGTGGTTTTGACAACCCTGGTTCTTGGAAGTTGGAACTGACTAGGTCTACTTTGCCGTGGTTTTGGTGTTTTGACTTTAAATTAAAAATTGACAACAACTAAGCTTAAGGTAATTAACGAGTAGAGGAGCTAGCTATAGCCTATAGGAGGTGTGCCAACTGCCAATCCAACTACTATATATATAGAATTAACGAAGGCATCCCTAATCCCTATAGGCACTCTATATATGAATTATAGTGTATATTTGGCACCACTCTTGTCTACCATTCCATATAGTATCAAATTCCAGTTTCCAAATTACAAGCACAGTCTTTTTGCACCTACATCAATTACTGTAAAACCATGAAGGTAAGTTTAATTCTCCTTTGTATATATCGATCTCACAATCACACCCCATTGCCACAGCCCACAGGGTAAACATATATGAATATCGATATATATATATATAGAGAATTTTTTCAACCCAACTAATTATATCTAATTCATATATTATATTGTTGCAGCAAAAGATAGTGATCAAGGCGCAAATGCATTGCGACAAATGCAGAACCAAGGCCATGAAGATTGCTGCAGAAGCAGATGGTATTGATTATAAAAAAGAAGGATCAATTATATAATTATTGAAAAATTTGGTCTTCTTATAAATGTAATTAATTGGTGTTTAATTGTGTGATGGATGGCATTATATATAAATTTAATACAGGGGTGAGCTCGGTGGCAATAGGAGGGAAAGACAGAGACCAAGTAGTGGTGACAGGGGAAGGGATTGATTCAGCAAGTTTGACCTGTTCACTCCGGAAGAAGCTTGGCTACGCCGACATAATCAGTGTGGGAGAAGACAAGGGCAAAGTTGAAGAGAAGAAACCTGCAGAAATCTGCAAATTTATTCATTCATCTTGTTGTTCATGTCCACAGTGTACCGTATGCTATGGAGTTGGAGTGGTTTATGATCCACCTCCAACTATCTGTTCCATCATGTGATGTATACTTGCATTTCTTTACAACAAAAAATAAACACTTTATTCAGTCTTAATTATTTGCATGCCCTAATTTTCAGTTCAAAACTAGTTCCAGTTTGGTTTGCTCTCAATTTATATATTATAGTTGACTTGAAAATATATATACCCATGCAATTAATATCTTTGGTCTCTCCTTATTCCTCATTGGAATTAATTTGGTTCTCTTCTTCTCCTTGATATCCTTTTCCGGCAACCCATATAATTAATATACTCCTATAAGGGAAGATTATTTCTGGTTATATCTGTAAATGGAAATAACGGAGATGGATCCATCTTAGGCTCAAGACCATCAGTCGTCCCTGTCTGGTGACGAGATATGAGTATGACCACCGCTTAGACTAAGTCTGGTGGTTTGTTAAATTTATGGCCATCCACTTATACCCAATTTAATTTCCTGCCTTTTAATACAACAAAATATGACTTTTGCCATACATACTTTATAATAATTAAGGTTAAGTCAGTCATTTAATAACGATAGATGATGCTAAATGCTTTTGCCCGATCGACCTTTGGTTATTCAAGTAACACAAGTTGGCATTGACCAAGAACAATCAATTAGTAAATTCTGAATTAAATACTATACATAGTACGTGCATGACATAAGTCGTTTGCTAAGTAGACACCCACATGATTCACATTCATATTTTTTATCACACATTTTGCTCTCATTCGCTTACATGAATCAATAGGCATCATTTGCTTTTAAATTTAAATTGTTTTTACATAAGTTTATTGTGTTATTTTTGTACGATATATTGATTTTATAGTTTATACCCAAAAGAAAAAAAAAGTGACAAGTTTTTTTTTTATTTTTGGTACCGAGAAGTGACAACTTATAAGTAATAATTACCTTAATTCGGTCATATTAATAAGTAGTCAATTAAAGACATAAAATTGTTAATTAGGCAACTTGGGTTTTAAGTATTAATTAAAGTACTGAATTTGAATTGATATTTTCCAAATCTTACCTAAAGGCAATGTCGTACGCGGTTTATGATTGCGATCGATGTTTAGAAATTAAATTAAATTTATGTTCAAATTATTGTGCTTACTTATGATGATTGATGAAGCGTCATCTGATCAAGTTGGCCCTTAACATACCCATCCAGTGCACAAATGTTCTAATGTTGTAGTAGTATTTAACTTTATATACGAGTAAATTTAATTTTCATTTTACAATTGTTACAACATGGCCTTTAATTTATATAATAATGTTCATATTCAAATTTTTTTAAAAAAAATAAATTCAATTTGTTAATGCTTATTGCGGAATGCATAGTCAATATAAATTTTTTGAAATTAATTAAATTTCTTATTATACTCTCAAGTCAAGTTCCACTCAATTTAGCCAATCACCATGACTTCAAATGCATTGATGATTGGTCATTTTGTCCTCTTTTTCCCCTAGCCTATAGCTGATTAATTGCTATATATATAGTCGTCTAGTGTTGTGTCTCCAATATTCGTCGGTCTGTAACAACTTACAAGAAGAATTGCTCAAAATCTTTCTGTCATGTATTGGGCAACAACCTATCAAATGATATGAACTATACATATACTACTATAATACACCAAGTGTCCATTTCATATATTGGGCTAGCTATTCAGGCATAATATAGCCTCTTGCAATTAACTACACCACATGACCCAACAACTTTAAGCTCTTTTCTTTGCTTGCTCTCTATTTGGTTTGCTCGCTTTGGTTGAGGTAGCTTCTCAGCGATGAAGGGTTAAGCTACTTAAAGTCGCTGATGATATATAAATCCATCAACAGTGAACAAAAATTGGTTTTTTTGGTGATTTTGTGTGTCCACATGGGACAAACCGCTTAGAAGCCATTTTGCACCTAATCTACCTACGTTAGGAAGCCATTTATAGGCTAAAATTGCAGACTCAAAGGGGTTGATCATAACTTCAAATTTGTCAATCATTTTCTTAAGGCTAAATGTTTAAATTAGTCCCTAACGTTTGCAAAAATGCTCGAATAAGGGTCTTAACCTTTTAATTTGGTTAAATAAATTTCTAATGTTGCAAAATCGGCTCAAATCAGTCCTTGAAGTCAAATTGACAGCCTAATAAATCCCAAAACATTAGGGACTTAAATTGACTCTATGGACTAATTTGAGTCGATTTTGCATAGTTTGAGACTTATATTAAGCAAATTAGGGGATTAGGCCCTTATTTGAGTATTTTCGTAAACGTTAGGGACCAATTTGAACAATTAGCCTTTTCTTAATGTTCTTGCACTATAAAATTTAAAGGAATCCGTAAGATATCCTTGTTTAGTTATGAATCTTCATGAAAATTGAAACATTTTTAGAGACGATTTCATCCCCATTTCATGAAAAACATTTGTCTATATAAGTATATCACCAATTCCGTGTAAAAAGAGTTTTTAGGAAATTGATTGATTGTTGTTCAAAGTCCATATACCGTAGAGTACTTTTCATTTCTTCTTCTAAATTAGAAGGACACTTACCATGCCATATAATTGACATATTTACAAAGTAGTTCTTGGATATTATTACTTTATACTATTTAGTTCTTTAATTATTTTATTTTATTTGATAAAGTCCTTTAACTTCATATTATCACATGCCCATAGAAATTTTAAATTTATGCGATTTGATCCCTTAATCATTTTATTTTTATACAACTTAGTCCTTCACTTTTATTTTTATTAATATTTTTTTCTCATTAATAACTCTATGCATATGATCTAAAATACTTTTCAAACTTTTCAATTATTAGTTAAAAAATAAGAGATCAATATAAAATGAATTAATATTAAAATCATAAAGTTACACTTGTTCGTATTCAGGGAAAAAAAAAGAAAAGAAAATTTGAGAGAGGTTGGGAAATGGGAAACGGCAGTCATTTTGTAAAGGGGAGTAAGTTCTTTGTTCCTGGCCAAAAGAAAAAGGGACTAAGTTAATTTAACCCTTTGAGAATCTGCATGCGATTCGAAGAATTGCACATTAATCAACGAAAACTTCAATTAGGAAAACATGAAATCACGAAAAACAAAGAGGTCGATTTGAATTGAATGGAGTATAGATCATTAATAATCAACAACAGAAGAGGGGCCTAGTGTTATATAAAGCAGAAGCCAAGTTGTGTGCAAAAGCAGAACTGCAAATGATGATATAAAAAATGTTAATGTTGGAAATGGATAATCTGAAGGAGAAAGGCCGGGAAAAATGGATAAAGCATTATAGCAGCAGTCATCAAATACTTCTGGTGGGTGAGGGCGACTTCTCTTTTGCTGCTTGCTTAGGCAGAGCTTTTGGCTCTGCTACCAACATGGTCGCCACTTCTCTAGACTCCAGAGGCATGCTTGTTTAATTTATACTTATATATAATTTTGAAGTACTAGTCTTAAAATTACAATGATGTTTTGAATTTGTTGTCCTAACTAGAATTACTTTTACGTGTCTTAATTGTAAATCATATATAGAGATGTTGAATCAAAAGTACTACTCCGGAGCTCTCACAAATGTGAAACAACTAGAGGAGCTTGGATGCACAATTTTGCATGGAGTAGATGCCAACACCATGAGCAATCATTCTCTCCTCAAATTCAACTTATTTGATCGGATTGTCTTCAACTTTCCTCATGCAGGTTTTATATACCGGGAACATAATTATTTACAAATAGAGTAAGACCTTAATTTTTTAATCTATCCATTTTTGTGTACAATATTGTTTTTTTTTTTTAATGATCGATGTTAAATTAATGTCTTTTCATATATTTAGGCTTCACAAAAATGTGGTGAGGGGCTTCCTGAGAAACGCAGGTAAAATGCTGACCAAAAATGGAGAAGTTCACAAAACGCACAAAACTTCTCACCCATTCAATCAATGGGAAATAGAGGAGCTAGCGGCAGAATTTGGGCTGCGCTTGCTTAATGAAGAACCCTTCTCAATATGGGACTATCCAGGCTATGAAAACAAGAGAGGTGATGGATCTAACAGCAATGGCACCTTTCCTGTTGGTCGCTGTTCTACTTTCAAGTTTCGGAAGATACTCTTTTAGATCTGTTTTCAGTTATCTTAATCTCTGTTTTAGATATTTTCCTTATATGAAATAGACGTATATATTAATTTGGTACTATTAATCTATGATATATCCGTTGGTAATTAAGCTTTAATTTCATAATTTAAGCATTAAATATTAAACGATATCACAACTACAAAGTACAAACAAAGAAAATGATTTTGAGAGATAAAATTGTTGCGTGCTCAATCTCAAGAAATTAATGCACTCATTTCTTGGGTATGAGTTATGGCATGGAATTGAGCACCCAAGAAATTAATGCACCCAAGAAATGAGTGCCATAACTCATACCCAAGATATGAGTTATGGCGTGCTCAATCTCAGATATTGCTATCAGACAAAAGCCGGTCTATCTGCTCTATTGACATAATAGTAAGTTAGATTAACCATAACTAAACCGGGCAACACACTTGTCAACAAGCTAATTACATCACTAACCTAAAATCAAGCTGTTCTTGATTTGTAGATTTGGACTTTTGGAGGGAAGCCACATGTCACATAATATTGGCTATGTTAATCTAAGACCCATCCTACTTCTAACTTTGAGCTACAATTCAACTCGGTTGCAAAAGTAAATTATAAATGTCCCATCATCCATTCGTCCTTCTCGCACTTTTATTTAATCTAATGTCATTTTCACATCCTATTATCAACAATAATATTGTTAGGTGAAATTTAATACTAGCTATAATTATAAAGATCCAAAGATTAGGGTTGTTTTAATTTTTTTTTTTAATAAAAAATCACAAGATATTTAGGGAACCGTCTAATATATGCTATTGGGCTTGAATTAAGAGCTTTTGATATATGTATGTATGTATAGGGAAGAGACTTTATGAGCTTAAGACAATATATATATGAGGACTAATTAAAATGAATCATCTATTCATGATCAGGTGTTAGGTCTCGTAAGAATTCTTGCATTTCACTTCGTTAGCAATATTCTACTCTAGCAAGAAAAATTGAAGATGAAGATGGCCTTAACAATCTTTTGAAAATTTCTGAAAGTGACATTATAATAAGCACATATAATCATGGTTTATGTTCAACCCCACCACATAAAATTCTACTTTTATAAAAATTAATATATAAATAATAATAATAATAATAATAATACCATTAAACCAAACTTGATTACTCTTGTTGATTAAGGGACAAATCAAAAACACTTTTAGAACCGATTTTTTTTTTTTAAACACTTTAGAATCTTTTTATTTCTTAAAGGCTTAATAGATATTTTACTCCATAAACTTGTACGAAATGAACAAATTATCCTTGGAACTTCTTGAATTGCCAATTACATACATACATGGTTTTAGGTTTATCAACCAAAAGTGGGATAGAAAATGATAGTGAAAAGCAGCAGCCTCCCCACTCCAATTCCATCCAACCATGATGTCATATTGAAAATTGGAAGCCCTTACCTTGGCTTCCCAATAAGTACGTCTTGGAATATACATAGAGACTCAATTTTAAGTGTTGAGTGTAATGTGACTAATTAATCGCATAGATATTTAGATATTAGTATTATGAATAAATAAATATAATAATATAATATATGTGGATGGCTTTGATCATTTGAGGTGTCTTTGTTCAGATTTCTTGTAAGATTGGGATGCTTGAAAGGATTCTTCCATATTCCATGTCTGTCCCACCAAAGATACCTTTCTTGTCTCTCCAATCAAAATGGAAATATTGTGTGTTACACTAACATTCACAATAAACAAAGGAATCCAAGATTCTAAGTCTCTTCTTCATCAATGCCATTTCCAATTTCCTCCTTTGGTTAACATAAAAATAATCCCCACTTGCAATTTTTGTTCAGATTTCTTTATTAAAGTAATACCCCATTACTTGAAAACTTGTACTTGTTCTTGACGTGATTAATTAAGTTTATAATTAATGTACAAGGTTTTTATTCATTGATGATCTTTAATTTTTCTTGTCTTGGTCATTTATTCATAACATGAAGATATCATTTTAAGCTAAATTAAACTTGGTTAACCTTACTTTAATTTAAGTGGATGGTGACTTGATCTTTTAATTTTCTGAGTCCTTCTAAGTTTGAAAGATAAGGTGAATGACCTCATCTACAATTTATTGCTTACACATAAGAATCTTTTGGTGTGTGAAAGGCTTTATTAGTTTACTTGTCCTTTTCCTTTAATTTTCAATTTGCCATTGCCCCATTTCTTCTGGTTTTGGCCACGACATGCCCTATAAGGCTGATGGGCAATGGCTTCATTACCACTCATGAGTTAACTTAATAAACGCATTTTAGTATCTATATTACCTTCAAGAAAAGCCATTAATAGATGAGTTATCTTATAAAAATCAACTTAATTACTAGTTTTTCTGTTATTTTTCTGTCCTATTAAGAATTCATATCACCATTTAAAGGCTCAATTAAGTTCCTAATATATATGTTTCATCTCTACAAGTTGGGTAACATATTAAAGTTTAAACCCATTTAATCTATTTAATTCAATCACCCATTGAATAGTAATTACTTAAAATAAAATTACAGATAAAAATGAATTTAATCATGAAATTGTGTTGATAAGCTATAAGGTTCAACAACCTATAGGCTATATAACAAAGAATTAGTTAGAGATATTCATAATGTATCAGCAGCATATATAAGAGAAAAAGTATACTGACAGGAAATTACTAGTAGTAATTTTGTTGTGTTTTGCTTCATTTTCTAATTTCGTAGACTATAAAATATATTGATTGAAATGACATAAAACAAAAGAAAGATGGCCAAGAATAAGAGATGAAAAAACAGAGTATAGAATGGGTGCACGCAAATCCTTGAATGGCATAGAAATGAGTGTTGAAGAGGATATAGAATTAGAATTGGGAGAATAATTAAGTTGCAACTTACAAACAAATCAAAGATAGAATTGGTAGTCACACAAAGCAAAGCAAAGCATTAGAATTAGATACTTTGCTTCAAAGCACCAAAATTTAGAGTTTGTCCAACAGAAAAACAGAGCTCCTTTAAATGTAGTAATATATAATGCTAATAATAGCAATATTATATGAGTTTGCTTTGAAAAATCTTATAAATAGTAAACCCCCATTATGAGCAAGAATCCAAAGAGGCAAAGACTGGAGCGTCCAATAAATAACCCCCACGCACGCACACCCCCTTCCCACTTCCCCCTCAAGTTGAGAGCAAATCCCAACTAACATTTCACCAAATTTTCTTCCTTACTTGCCCATCACTGGCGTAAAGCAACACCAACAACATCCTCAAGCCTTTGAGTTGAAAGAAGAAAAACAACCCTCTTAGGCAAGGGCAATAAACTGCACCAGTTCTCTCCTTTCCTGTCTATCATCTTAATTTCCAGACAAACAAGAGCAGGGTTTTGCAGACAGAGGAGAGAACTGGGCTGGGTGGGCTCTTTCTTTCTTTTTCTTAGTATATTTTAGTTTTGGTGTATTAATTAATTGGATTAAAGTAGGAGTATTTATGTGGAGAAGAGAGAGATATTATTGTAACAGTAAACCTGGGAAAGTCAGGGGAGAATTTGTTGGAGGGGATATTTGATTGCATCCATGAGATCACTTGGGCTCTGGCTTTGTCTAACTCTAGGATGAGCGACTCCTCCGCTTACAGAGTTGAAACCACTGCTCGTCTTGCTCAATGGAGGATCGACAATCTTGCTTCTTGCACTTACCGCAAATCCGATCCTTTCAACATCGGCAACTGGAATTGGTCCGTCTCTGTCTCTCTTTTACCTTTGCCATCTCAACATTTCTGTTTTCATCACTTTGATTATTTCTTGTCCCTGGAATTTTTTTGGATATAATAACACCATCATGCATGGAACCTTAGGTTAAATGCTTTTTTGGGTTTAGATTTCTGTTAATCATATGAATTATAAAGTTTTAGGTTTCTTGCTCATCATTTTAACCCTGGGGTTATTCCCTCAAGTGTTAAGATTGAAAAGGGGGTGGCGTTTTTTTGTTTGTAATTGTAGCATAACAAGTTTTAGTATGGTAACTGGTAAATTAAAGTTAACTGAAGGGTTGTGGTTATGTGGAATATTGAAGGCATTTGTCGGTGGAGAAGAACAGGGTATTGTATGTTAAATTATACCCAGAGATATCAAATCTAACCAGAGATAACCCTCCCATTGCCTCCTTCATCATCCGCGTTGTCTGCTCCTCCTCAGGAGATCGAAAGACTTTGACTCATCCAGGTACATACCATCATACATTTTCTTTTTTTCACTTTACTGAAACAGAATTGATTCATTAATTTCAGAGCATATATAGAAACCTGACAAGCTTAATTTGATGCTTTCTTAGTGATTTTGGTGTCTGAATTCTGATGGACAAGAATATATTCTATATATGATCATGATGATTAACTTAAGATTATTGTTGATTATTCTTTCCAACTTGTTTAATTACGAGTGTGTTTACACTACAGAAATAAGAGACAAACAGCTGAAGAACAACGAGGATTTTGTGTGGCCCATTGAGGTTCCTTTAACGGGGAAATTCATTATTGACGTTGAATTTCTTGATCTCAAGACTGCATCTCCCAACGTAAGAGTTAAGCATCTATCATCAATAATAAGTAGTATTTCTCATGCTCATCATGTTTCCAGTTATTAATTACCTAATTTGCTGGTGATATACATTTACAGGGTGGGACTGGGGAAGCTTGCTCCATTTGGTCTCAAGGATTAACAAAAAAGCGATCGAATGAAACAGCACTTACATGCCTTGGTCGAATGTTAAGAGAAGGCATCCACACAGACATCATCATTAATGCTTCCGATGGAAGCATTGGCGCCCACCGCGCTGTTCTTGCTGCAGCATCCCCTGTCTTCCGCAGCATGTTTGCCCATAATCTGCAAGAGAAACAACTCTCTACCATAAACATACCTGACATGTCAATCCAAGCTTGCCAAGCTTTCCTGGGTTACATCTACGGCAACATTAAACATGAAGAATTTCTGACCCACCGACTGGCACTCCTCCGCGCAGCCGATAAGTATGATATCTCCCACCTCAAGGAAATGTGCCACGACAGCCTCCTTGAAGATATTGATACCAACAATGTCCTCGACAGGCTCCAAAATGCGGCTCTATTTCAATTGCCAAAATTGAAATGTAGCTGCATGCGATATCTTGTCAAGTTTGGCAAGATATATGACATGCGGGATGATTTCAATGCTTTCCTGCAATGTGCAGACAGGGACCTCATTTCTGATATCTTCCATGAAGTTCTAAACACCTGGAAAGGATTCTAATACTCCACCATTTGTGAAGAACATTTAGAATTTAATTATAGTGTGCAGGATTTGTGTAAAGATGATTCTTTTGTTCAGATGGGATTTATGTCTTGATGTACATATGTATTGGTTTCATTTCACATGAACACACTGTTCTTGTTATCAGAAATTCATTAATACAATACCATTTGCTTGAAAAAAAAAAAAAAAAAAAAAAAACACTTGAAACAAACCTGATTAGACGATCAAGTTTCCTTTTCTCTTTTCTGCTTTTGAAAAATGATGAGAAATACCAAGGTTGACAATCCAATTATTCATTTCTACCAATCCTCAGAGAATATATAATGGAAATGGATTTAGTTCAAAAAATATATATATATAGTGGAAATGGATTGTGGAGGGAATATTATTAGCATCTTTTATAATTTATGCTCTTTCTTTCGGACCGTTGAAACAATTAAAGGGTCAAAAGCCCAACGGTCTGTCTGTCATGACTGATGAGGCCCATATGCATTTGAAAATCCCCAGTTCATGATCAAGCCCAATTACATCTCTTCAGTCTTCACAAACTAGGAGCTAACCAGTACGTCAACATCCTCTTATAAGTGTAAATGGTTGGACTTGGAGTTATGTCTAAAGCCTAAGCTACATGTAGTAAAGTTAATGAGTATATATTAATCACTGAGAAATTCAACATGCTATTGCTATTTTGATTGCAACTTTTTCCAAATTAACATAATTGCTATATAATTTCTTCTAATTTTCATAGCTACTACCATCATTCCTTACCTAACCTCCTCATTCATTACATATAGGATATTCTCAAATTGAGAACCTCAAATCTCAACGTTCAAGTCTAATTTATTTTTCTTATTTTCAATGGTCACCTCACTTTTCATCTTAATTAATCATTTGTTGATTGATCAGTTAGTTTTACTAGTTTTTTTTATTTTTTTAAATAAAAGTTTAGGTGAAGGGAAGCTGCCCCAATCCAGGATCAGAGCATGCCATAAGTTTCGAAGAGAACTTATAGTACTATTTACAGACCTCAATTGGCTTACTCGTTTTATCTTTGTCTATATACACTATATATCATCTCATCTAAAGTCTAAACTCTCCCAATTTCTATCTCACCCTTTTTTCTCAATTCAAGATGAGATGACCACCACATTTTTGCTATTTTTCATTAATCAATGCATATATTTGTTGTTGTATATTTTGATTGATTATTGCATTTTTTTCTCCTTATTATTTGTCCTTAAATCTCTCCTTTTAATCAGTCAAAACTCCCCAAATAACTCATTTTTAATTTTTACTACTACTAAGTTAAATTTCCAATTTTAAGTTGACTTCCCTTATAGCAGCAGCATCTTTCCATTTACTAGCAAAATAGCATTAAATATGTGCAAAAATTTTGCATTTTGCGAGGACTTCCCCTTCGAAGGATTTATTTATGAAAAATTATCTCCTCTTCTTGATCATCAACATTACCTATTACCTATACATAACCTTTTTTTTTTTCTTTGACAGTAGGACATGTATTAATTTTATAGGGGCATGCAATCAAGACGACATTATGATATTTCATGATCACATCATTACCCTTTCTCAATTCTTTGAATATGTGACAAATTTCAGAAATTAGTCCCTGTGCAATATAATAAATATATCATTCACCCTTTAATATATATTAGTAATATATCAAACTAATGAATTTGGCCATGACCTTACTATAGATCTATACATTAATCCTATAATATCATAAATAATTTTAATGTTCCATGTACAGAGACAAAGACTGGATTAGATCCATGTTTATCAGAGCCCCTATATTCTTTATTTGTTAATATCATTATTATTCACTAATAAGTGCAATATAATGAAGAGTTGCAATTAGCATTAGGTGAGTTTTGTTTTGAGCTAAAATAAGTAAAGATATCAAAAACGTTTGGCCAAAAAAAAAAACTGAAACTTTAATTTAAAAAAATAATAATGAAAAGTATGAGAATGAGAACAGGTTGACCTGACCCTTCTGCTATTGCCATATTCCCCACAAGGCCACAACCACAATGAAACTTTTTCTCATAAAATGTAAAACCTTTTAGAAATGCTCATGCAATGCTACACTTTTAGCATATTTGCTTTATAAATTATATTAATATATATAATAATTATTATTATAACAATAATTACCCCCTCCCAACAAAAAAAAAGGGAAACCTATATGAATAATTTTGTGTTAAAAAGGAAAACTAATAAGGAAAACCATATTGATATCATATATTGATCTTGATATGCACAAATTGTGTTGATGTTAATCCTTCAATTATATTTATTTTTTTATGGTAAATTCAAATTCTTACAATTTTTTATTTTTCCATTAAAGAGTGAGAGAGTCCAGGACCGGAGGATCTGTTTACTACTACCTGTAGCCTCACTTACCCAATTAGGGCCACTAATATTGACAGATAATTATAAAAATGTAGGAAGGAAACTGATTGATTTCCAATTAAAATTCCGGATTGGAGTCAATAATAATAATAATATTACTAATAAAAACAGAAAAAGAAAAACTAGCATTGAAAAAGATTCCAACCATATCACAACTGTAACAAGAAGAATTGTAATCGGAATGAATAATTTTAAAATTCATGCTCCTAAATCAAATCCATTCCCTAAAAAGTTGCTTGCACAATGCCAGAATTCCATTTTCATTGCTATCCGCTATCAAAGGGAAGCAGCAATTTTGTTTCCAAAAACGAAGCTATTTCAGGGTTTAAAAACAGGGGAAAGCAGAGTCCCTTTCCACTACTCCTCTTCACAAACAGAATTTTGTATTACCATTTAGATTTTAGCAGCAGCACTCATCTTTCTGAACCAAACCTAAGCAATGAGGCTTTCATTTCTTTCTTCTTTGCTTTTATCAGCCTTTCTTTTCTCTCTCTCTCTTTTGCAGACTCCCACTTTTGCTATCGAAAAGGCAAGCATCTTCTTTTTTTTCTCTTCAATTTACTATGCTTTCTTCTACTTTCTTACTACCAGCATTCATTCTGAGTTTCTCTTCAAATTCGGCTATATTCTTTGCTTTTTCCGTTTTTAATCTGTATTTGTTCTGAAATGTACATATCTGTTTGATTCAAATCTCTTCTCTTTTTGCAGTCTTATATTGTCTACTTGGGAGCGCATTCACATGGTCAGGACCTTACATCGGTTGACCTTGATTCTGTGACTAATTCTCATTATGAATTGCTGGGTTCATTCGTTGGAAGGTCTAATAAAATTTGATTTGATTCCCACATGAAAAGATTCTCTCTTTTTTTGTAACCGTTTAGGAGAAGAGAACTGCAATTTAATGCCATTTGTTGCTATGCAGCTCTGATATAGCAAAAGAGAAAATATTTTACTCATATACTCAGAACATCAATGGTTTTGCCGCTGTCCTCGACGAGGAAGAAGCTGCACAGATTGCAAGTACGAAGTTCAATTTTCTTCCTCTTGCAATATATTCTTATTTCTAAATGTTTTAATTCTATTCCTCAGTCATTTAATTTTCTTACTCTGCTTGCTCTGTTTTCCTCTGTTTTAATCTCTGAATCAATGCAGAGCATCCGAATGTTGTGTCGGTTTTCTTGAACAAAGGAAGAAAGCTGCATACCACAAGGTCATGGGACTTCCTCAGATTAGAGAATGCTGGAGTTGTCTCTTCTGCCTCTCTTTGGATAAAGGCCAGGTTCGGTGAAGACACAATTATTGGAAACCTTGATACAGGTGAAGTTCAGAATCATTTGTCCTGTTTTGCCAGGAATTTTTCTTCATTTTTTCAATCTCAGTCTTGGAAATTGAACGATCCAATAAAATTTTTGTTGCATGAAATTCTGGGACTTGATTTGATATGCACACGTTTAAGCGCATTTTTTTCCATCAAATTGACACTTGAAGTTGACCATGTTATCCTTCTTGTTCGTGTAGTATTATCTGTTTTGACTTAATAATCATTAGTAAAGAGTTTATCTTTGTAAATAATAGTAAGTAGCAAGCATATAGGATTTTTCAAGATTTTTATCCAAGCAATGATAATTTTGATTGATGAAAAACAGCTTTTGAAAGAACAGCTTTTGGATTTAGGTTAATCTGCAGAAATGTAATCATCATCATGTGTCTAATAACATAGATAAGTATATATGAATCTGACAGTGGTAGGGTCAAATAGCAAATAATTTTTGACTATACATTCATGCTTTTGCCTCTTTTCCCCTTTTTCGCTTTGAATATTAATGTGTGCGCCACTGTTTGCTTGTCAATAGCCATCATGTTTTGACATATTTTGGTGTAATGCTTTTCTCATGGTTTGGATTGTTGATGATAACAGGGGTTTGGCCTGAATCGAAGAGCTTTAACGATGAAGGGATGGGACCAGTTCCATCAAGGTGGCGAGGCTCTTGTGATGGTGAAACTGATGATGGAGTTCGTTGCAACAGGTTTAATATGCTCCTCTCCCCTGTTTTCTCCATCATAACTCAAATTTCCCCTGTTTTTTCCCCATATTATGATGAAGCTTCGTTTTTACTAGCTATCATAAGTATTATCAGGAGCTGCTTTTAACATTAAATTCCATATGCTAAGGTTGTTTTAAAAAAAACATGAGTTGTCTCTTTCCCAAATTAGGAAACTTAAAGTTTTTAACCGTGTCATAATTGTTTAACTTTGCAGAAATTTGTTCTGCATATACATACAAGTATAATCAATAATGCATTTTTTTGTGTATTTATATGTTTATATTCAAATTAGCAACCTCGACTCAATTATAAATTAGATTTTGAAAGAAAAGGGCCCATTTTTTAAACTTTTTTCCCTTAAAGTTGTGTGTAACTGACCCTCCTTTTTAGGGTATGGAGTGATAGTGGAATTCATATGTGAATCTCACATTCTTTGGACTTTTTCAAAAATAAATAAACAAATTTGTGTCTCGAAATCCTTTTGACCATCCAATTTGATATTATCTTTCCTTCATTTATCTAAAGGATAAGATATTTGACTTTACCAAATTCATATTAATTATTTTCTTGTAATAATAATGCTTTAAGAGATTCCCATTGGTCATGATTTAATTAAGTTTTTCATTCTCATACCACATGCTTTAATCTATCTTATATTTTAATCTGTTGACAGATTAAATGAGTTAGCAATTTATTTTAGATCTGGGTGCATTAATTTGAGTCTATGGTATATGAAAATAGTGTACAAGTGATCTCTTTTGACTTTTGTAAATGCACATGGCTTGTTTCTATGATGGTGAAATGAAACAAAAACAACTTAGATGTTTCTTTGCAAAATTTTACTCAAATCCAATATTAAATCATTGGCTTCATATTAGAACTTGTACCTTCGTTTTTGCAAATTGATAGATTTAGAATCATAATAAAGCGATAAAGTTTTCTAATCATTGATTGTTGTAGGGATAAAGTGATGGCCAAAATTCTCCTTTTTCAATAATATATTGGCAAAGAGGGAAGAAAAAGCATTCCCTTAAATATTGACAAGAGAAAGATGAAAGGAAAAGTGGAATAAAGGAAGTAAAAGCATTTGCCTTAAAATCCATCTGGAGCTCTGATTGATTCTCTCCTAATTTATTAAGTTTTTCATTCTGATCATAATTTTGACCACAGAAAGCATAAGTTGAAGTGTCAATTGTAGGCCCTTTGCCAATGAATGTTGTTTTTTAATATAAAAACTTGCCATTGCCAGGCTTGGTGGGCTAGAGATATATAGGTATGCCTTGGTTGCAGCTAAACTGCATGCATGGTTAATTATTAGTGTGAAAATGCAGGAAGCTGATCGGAGCAAAGTACTTTAACAAAGGGTATTTAGCAGCCGCTGGGAAGAGATTGAATTCGAGCATCAACGTGAATACTGCACGGGACGAAGAAGGACATGGTTCCCACACCCTATCAACAGCTGGGGGCAACTTTGTTAATGGAGCAAGCGTTTTCGGATTTGGAAATGGAACTGCGAAAGGAGGGTCGCCGAAAGCCCGTGTGGCAGCTTATAAAGTATGCTGGCCTCCCATCGGCGGCAACCAGTGTTATGATGCAGACATCATGGCTGCCTTTGATGCTGCCATAAGCGATGGTGTGGACGTTCTTTCGGTGTCCTTGGGTGGGGAGCCAGTTGAATTTTTTGGAGATGGGGTTGCCATTGGAGCCTTCCATGCTGTGAAGAAAGGCATTTCCGTCGTTAATTCTGCGGGCAATGAAGGACCAGATCCTGCAACTGTGACCAATCTGTCTCCCTGGGTGTTTACAGTTGGTGCAAGCACGCTTGACAGGGAGTTTTCCAGTTATGTTGAACTCGGCAACAACAAAAGCCTCAAGGTATGTCTTTTATTATCAATATCTCAATTTGTTTGAAAACTATATTCACTAGCTAGTGGTGCATTAATTGTACTTCTGTCTTGTCTTGTTATACACGGTGGCAGGGTGCAAGCTTGGCTTCCACAAGCTTGAAATCTAGGAGTTCCTATCCGTTGATCACTGGCGAAATGGCGAGAGCCGCCAATGTACCAGCAGTAGTAGCGTATGCATTTCACTCTATATATATATTCTCTAGTATTTATCTTGTTCTTTTTTATGAAAGACGTTCGAGATATAAGTTGGTGATTGTCTGTCATGTGCATATATATATGCAGTAAACTGTGTCAGGCCGGAAGTCTGGATCCTGCAAAAGTGAAGGGGAAGATTTTAGTGTGTGTACGAGGAATCAATGCAAGAACAGACAAGGGAAAGCAGGCTCTCCATGCAGGCGCTGTTGGAATGGTTCTTGCAAATGATATCAAGACCGGAAATGAAATCATTGCTGATCCTCACTTGCTCCCTGCTACCCACATTACTTACTCTGATTCTCTTCTTGTTTTTCAATACATCAATTCAACCCAGTAACTATATATTACCCTACTCTTTCTTTCTTTCATTTTATAAATTAAGCTTAAATATTAACTAGCAGCTAGCTAATTCTGTTAATTACCAATTACAGGAACCCAACTGCGTATATTACTCCAGTGAAGACTGAATTGGGCACCAAGCCTGCTCCTTTCATGGCTTCCTTCTCTTCTAGGGGACCCAATTCTATTGAGCCCTCCCTCCTCAAGGTTCATTTCATCTCTAATTATAAATTTTAAATAAAGTATTTTCCAATTTTCATGCATGTGTCTCATGATATATTATTTATATTTGGGTTCCACTCAGCCTGATATCACCGCACCAGGAGTGAGCATCATTGCTGCCTACACAGAAGCTGTTGGACCAACTGATGACAACTCTGACAAGCGTAGGATCCCATTCACCTCACAGTCTGGAACTTCCATGTCATGCCCCCATGTCTCTGGTATTGTCGGCCTTCTCAAGACCCTCCATCCTGACTGGAGCCCTTCCGCTATCAAATCTGCAATCATGACCAGCGGTACAACTGCAATGCTCTCTCCATGCATCTTTTATTAAGTTTTCGTTTGCTGTTACATTATATTAATTAACATGCTATATATGCAGCGAGAACAAGAGATAACACTGAGAAGGCAATGGGCGATTCCGACAACTCCAAGGCAACCCCATTTGCCTATGGTGCAGGACATGTGAGACCCAACCGTGCAATGGACCCTGGTCTTGTTTATGACTTAACAGTTGAGGATTACTTGAACTTCTTGTGCGCCCGAGGGTACAACCAAAGCATGATTAAGCTTTTCTCCGACACGCCCTACGCTTGTCCCCAGTCTTTCAGTTTGGCAGACTTCAACTACCCTAGCATTACAGTTCCTCAACTGAGTGGCTCCGCAACCGTCAGTAGGAAGGTCAAGAATGTTGGCTCGCCAGGGACTTACAAAGTGCGAGTTAAATCACCTGCCGGGGTTAGCGTGACAGTCAATCCTTCAACTTTAACATTTGAGAAGCATGGTGAAGAGAAGATATTTCAAGTGACATTCAAGGCAAAGAGTAGTGTAAAGGGTGGTGTAGGGTATGCGTTCGGCCATTTGATTTGGTCAGACGGCCACCACTATGTTAGGAGTCCTCTTGTTGTGCAGCACAAGTAGAACATCATTTTGGTGAAAATGGGGTGAAATTGGGGGGTGTTTGATTATTACTTGTTAATCTCATTCCATTCTTTGCGATCAATTAATTTTTATAAAAGATCAGATCAGATGGCACATTGTAATGACTTTTCTAGTTTCATATATATCAATTATCATCTAATAAAAATATACCCTATTTTTGTTTTGTCATTCTTTTTTCCCCTCATCTACTAATTGGTGCAATCTGAGCAACCCAACTAATTTTTCATTACCAATTCCAGTAGAGTTAAAATATTCTAGTTTTACTGAATTTTAAATGTAACATGAACTCAAACCAACTATTAGTATTTTAACCCAAAAAAAGAATCAAATCAACTATTAGTAAATAGTAAAGAAATAAATTCTGTAACTCTTACGTCTACGAGTAATCATATATTCCTTTCCTAAGAAAAAGTTTGATATATATGTTTCCTCAAAAAATAAAAAAGTTTGATATAAAAACAAGTTTCTTCCCAAAATGGAAAAGAAAAAAGGGAAAAAAAACCCGGTCCAGATAGTGTTAGCATGGGCTTGGGCTGGTTTTCAAAAAATTACCATGCAATGGTCGCGTATTCTTTTGGGCCAATGCAAAGCTCTCTTATAATAGTCTTTAAAAGAAATCATAAGGCGAGAGCCCAAACTGGAAAGGACAGTTTGGTAAACACAACACCTAAAATTTCTTATTAGGGTTTTAGGTTTTAAAGTGTCCAGGCATCCTTCCATCGTCTCCTTCTTCTTGCTGTTGTGTTACCGCCACTTCTGGGCAATATCTGCTCCGCAGCCAGGTTGAGTTTGAGGGTTATCTTCTTCTTGATTCAATCCGTAGGGCTCTTATTCTCTTCCGAACTATAAACTTTATCCGAATTTTGAGCCTTGTTTGTCCAGCCAGCCGCCGCCCCATCTCCTCTTCTCTAGGTCAGTCTTTTATTTCTTCTACTTTTACCTTCTTAATTTTCATCCTTTCTTGGGTCATACTTCTGTTCCAATGATAAAGTATTCATGTTTATGTGATCGGATCTTTCGAAAAAAAATGATGCGTTCGTTATTTATTTAATTTCTTATACGCAAGTTTTGTTTTTTTGGTGCTCAATTCTGGTGCTTATACCTAATTCATTCTCGAATTAGCTTGTTTTTGAATTGCTTTTTCACTTGTCTCAGTATAATTAGGGTTTACTGCTAATTTTTTTTTCTTTTTTAAGATGATGGGTTGAATTTTGCAACAAAATTTTATTTCCTTAGCATTATTCTGTTTTAAATGTAATTGATGTGTTCGTTATTATTCTATTTTTTTTTTTAGCATTTGAACTTCAATCATAACTTTGTACTTGTTATAATTTCCTTTGATTCAGATCCCAACTAGCTTGTGTTCAAAGAGGATAAAGATGTCAAGTGAAGCACCAGCCACCATGGAGATTGAATCCAATCCATTGCCCCCAAAGCCAAAATTTGAGCCTTTGAAGCCTCATGAGATGTCGGATGGTCGAGTCCAGTTTAGGAAGGTGTCAGTCCCCCCTCATAGGTATTCCCCTCTAAAGAAATACTGGATGGATATCTATACCCCTGTTTATGAACAGATGAAGATAGACATCCGTATGAATCTGAAAGCTCGCAAGGTTGAACTGAAAACCAGACCAGACACACCTGATGTTAGTAACCTACAGAAGTGTGCAGACTTTGTGCAGGCTTTCATGCTAGGTTTTGATGTGCCGGATGCCATCGCTTTGTTGAGGTTGGATGAGCTATATGTGGAGTCGTTTGAAATCAAGGATGTTAAGACACTTAGAGGAGAGCACCTGTCTCGTGCCATAGGAAGGCTGTCTGGGAAAGGTGGTAAAACAAAGTTTGCTATTGAGAATGCTACCAAGACTAGGATTGTCATTGCTGATTCAAAGATTCATATACTGGGATCCTTTGCCAACATGAAGATTGCTAGGGATTCTCTCTGCAGCCTCATTTTGGGTTCCCCTGCTGGCAAGGTTTACTCTAAACTTAGACAAGTTTCTGCAAGATTGGCAGAAAGGTTTTGATTTTTGTCATATGTAACATGTTTGTGATTTTGTTCCCAAGCTATGGGGTTTTGACAGTTAAATTATCCACATTGTACTCTTGAGAACGAAAAGTGAAAAATGAGAGAGGGAGAGAATTTCTTCTGTGACTATTCTTTGGACTCGGAGAGTGTAATTTTGATGGGAAGGGTTGCGTTTATAATGTTATTTTAGGATTATATATACAATGGATGAGATCTTGAATATAAATGTCGGATGCTATTTTATTTTGTGTTGGTACATTTGCATTCAATCTGTTAGCAGGTACCAATCTCTAAGTATGCAGCAGATACTATTGGTCTATTATTATGCTAAATATGCAATCGTGCGAGTGATATTTTTCATCATTGGGGGAATGGGAAGAGCTTGTTTCGAACTCCTCAAAGATGAGAGAAACTCTCATCAGAGTCAGACCATTAGAATAAGCCGAATGCCATTAGGTTGTTATTATAGTCATGGCCTTGTATCAAAAAATGCTGTTTAAATAACAAAAGACGGCAATGGCAATTTTCAATGGAGGGATGAAAACTGGAAAATAAAGTTACAATTGAATGTTTCAGTTTTAATTTGAATTACAGCAACTTTTCAGTTAAGTATGAACAGTTCAAATCAAATGGATATATCAAGTAGAGAATTTTCAATGTGTAAAGATTGTCATTGAAGAACTAGTAAATATTATTTCTCAAAAGCCTCCAAAGAGAATGCCAGCAGCCTGCTCTTCATTACCATCACATACTTTAAGAGCTTCTACTGCCATTTCTCTCGCAAAACCCAGCTCAACAAGCTTTGCAACTTTGGCTTCGAAATCACTTCCCTGCAGAAAAATAATAATAAGCATTTCATTAGTATTTAGGAAAATGGTTTGACCTTCGGACTTCGGCTAGATCAAATTCAATTATTTGCTGCTGTTCTACCAAAAAGAGCACCCTCCACTCATATACACATTACAATAAAGCCAAGATTAAAACTCCCAAATTTACAACAGCAACAAACTTAGATTTCATCAGGTTACATTAAACAAATATAAGAGAAATATTCTGTGGAGGAAACATGGCAAGGAGTAAATGAATTATTCCATAGCAGACATACCTGTATTACATCACCACGTGCACCTCCTGGGAGCAAAGAATTAAAAGAAAGGAAGAAATTCAGAAGCAGAATCCGTAAACAAGAATCACAAACAAAATGCTTTCAGTTAAGACCTCTTTCAGGCAGTAAAATCTTGTTTAAGAGAAAAGAAAACTAAAGCTTGAAATATGCATTATTTACTTAAAACAAACTAATGCAATGTTTCAAATTTAGATGAATTTCTCAAACAAAAGCAGCATTGAGCAAGCTGTGTTGCACGCCATGACAACAAGTCTCAGATGCCGATTACTTACCAGAAGATTGACCTCCAGACTGCACATTAGTCTTGTTTTCTGTTGTTCCAGTCGTTGGCTGCACAAAAACCAAAATCTCAGTGCCAAAAGATGATAAGTGAAACAAAACTAATTGTTCTATAGTGTTTCTGTACTCTCATTAAAGAAACAGATTTGTGCAAACAATGGTCTATCAAAAAGAATCTATATAAACATATTATTCATTAGCAACCACGCCCAATTGATTCGAGGGAAAATCTGCTGTCAAAGATGCAATAGACTTACAGCAGCTCCTGAGCTGGATGCTTGCTTTGAATATCTTTCTTCATCAAGGAAGCGAGAAGGTATGTCCTTTTCTGATGAGAGTAAATACTTGGTTAACTTCCATTTAAGGAAATAAATTCAGTAGTGAAAATGAACAAAGATTGACAATCAATGACCACACTGAAATTGGTATCTCAGGAGTTGCAAAATATAACTGACTGAACTAACCAACCTTGCAAAAATGGTACAGAAACTTCTCCTCCTCCAACTCTAAGAACATTCTCCTTCAAATCAATAATACACTGTACAAACAAACAGCCTCCAGTAAGGAATAAGGATTATGCAAACTTAAAGAATTTAAGAACTAATAAAAAGAGATGAAGCTACCTGGTGTTTACGAAGCATATCCAATCCAAAGAGGAACTCCATATTTGGAGAGTCCAAAACCAAGAAGGAGCAATGATAAAATATATTTCCAATCTACAAAAACATGAGATAAACCAAGAAGTTGGATGCGGCATTAACCATAAGTAATAAGTTTACATTCATATCATCAACTACATGTATGTAATGAAAGTAATAGATACAAAATAATTGACAAGCCCCATAGGATAAGGATTTTTTCACACAGATTTCATATCATAATGTAATACTAGAAAAACAGTAGATCCTACCTTGATTGGAGCAACATGTATTCTTCCCAATATCTCTGATTGGCCAACTCCATGAGCAATACCTTTATATCTTTGATCTAAAAGCCTCAGCAATCTAGAAGGGACAAAACCAACATAGCAAGACAAGGCCATTCAATAATGTCAAGGAAGGAAAGGAAACATTACAATAATGTCAAATAAAAATCCCCACCCCCACCATCACAACACACAGACACACACACGCGCCCCGTCTCCCATAGTCCCATGTGCGGAGGGAACATACCCGCATCGCTCAGCACAACTTTTTGAAATTATTGTTGACTGTGCACCACTGTCAACAAATGCCTGAACATAGATGATAAAATAAGAAACTTAGTTAAGTTTCAGAGTCCAACAGTCAAGATCAAACTATATGTGACAGAATTACGATAATGCAGATTCTCAATTAGAACATTATACTAAATAACTGCATAAGCAATTCTTAAAAGGTGCAAAAACTATGAAAGGATAGTCATGTGATACACATTCTTCTGAGAAGTAAAAGAGAATTTAATGCAAAGGTATAATGACCTATAGATTTCAACCACACAATGATGACCCTGGTACATTACATATAAAAGATAAACTATTGTCCTTACCTTCAATGGGACACCATTAACCTCCATGTCCACATACAACATAACCTGGTTAACATGACAAGAAACATTAATTTCCAAGGGTTAAAAAGCAAAAAGGAATTTAATAGGTACATTTCATGACTTCAAGGGAAACAAGCCTCATACCACTCTTGCAAAACCTTCAGGATTATATTCCAAGGCAGCAGCCCAGTTCTCATCAATCCCTTTCTGCACCAAAATATAGGATAAGGTCAAATAGTCAAGAGACCATATTGTCAAGAGAAATGAGTGATAATTATGGAGATACAACAATCATTTTGAACCATAAACTGACATATAGCACTTTTCAAAAGTAAATAGCAGGTTCCTATTAATTAGATAGTAGAATGTTGGAGAAAACAACCTGACGAATGGCAGCTTCAATTTTCTTTTGTGCATCAACATCAAAAGGGTCAGCATGAAGAAGAGCCTAGGGTGCAAAATCAAATAAATACATATCAATCAGAGAGATGGTCAGGGCAATATAATTTTATCCAAGTATGATTATGCTCTCTTTTAGGCATTAAAAATGTCTAAATAATTGATCAAATTGGGATATAATGAAGCAAGGAACAACAATATGGGTACAAGCTACCAGGAGAAGCTACTTACAAGCTCGTCGTCCTCTTGACGACGCATATCAGCTCTTTGTTGATGACGAAGTCGCAAAATTTCCTGCAGTTTGTTCAGATCATTTCCAACAACAGCTTGTGCAAGTTCAGGATCAGCTTGAAATAGCTGTCCAATTAGATTTGGATCACGTCGAATATGTTGCTGGAAAGCTCCAGGGTTCACAGCAGATCCATCAGGATTGAAACTCAAATTATTGGTGGGTGCACTGCGATGGTTCACACTTTTATTCAATTATTAAGCCCGAAAAAGAAAAAGGATAGAAAGGGTTTCTATTTCAGAAATAAAAAAGATGTGAAGAAACAGCCGCACTAAAATCTCATAACAAGCAGGTAAATTGCGGATAGATATAAATTGCATTTTAATTGGCTGAAAGTTTTCCTTTTTTTTTTTTTACTTTCTATCTATGTTCCAGAAATATATCAAAATAATTTCGGTTGGACATGCAAATAAAGTAAATATGATAATTGTACAAAGCTTGAATTTGAAATTTGGAATGAAGTAATCCATTGGCCAAATCCAAATCTAGTAGTTCAATCTAGAACCTTGAAAACCATAACAGGTAAAAAGAGGAACTGGTCAGGAAAGGCAATTACCTAGGAGCAGCACCCGAGACCATCATAATTAAATCCTCGTCCTTAACACCCAATGCACTCAATTTCTCAGAGTTTTTCATTTCCCTCCCGTTGTAAAGCAATTGCTGCTGCTGTAGTGGCACCATAGACTGCCCATAAACCCAAACAAACTCGAATTAATCAGCATAAGAGAAGCGACACAATCAACTCGGAAAAGTTTTTCGGGGAAAGAAAGGGGGAAAAGAGTGAATCTGTTATCAGCAAATGAATCTCAATCATTAAATTCCAAAACCCCTAAACCCTTGGAAAGAAAGCAAATAGCTCAGAGTTGATCTGAAAAGAATATAATTATGGAAAAAAGAAGCAACAACAAGGCAAGGATATTGATATCTGACCTCCACTTCCAACAAAGCTTTCAAATTTTCAACCTATAAGAAACACGGGAAGAAGAATCAGCAAAGAAACAAAAATTAGAAAAAAGAAAAAGAACAGAGATTGGGATAAAAGGGTACTTAACAGTTTCATTGGGATCAACATCCAAGCTAAGGATCTGTTCATCTGGCGTCATTACAGTGATTCTCATTTTGGCCTTGGCTTTTGGGATCTTATTTTTCTCTAGTTGTTGTAAAAGGTTTGAATTTTGAAGGTTAATGATAGTTGTGGAATTTATATATATATATGAAAGAAAGGAAAAGACTTTGCCTTGTTTCACTTGGACTTTGTTTTGATGTTGGTTGTTTGTTACCCAAGAGTTTCTGTTCTGAAATATATACGAGTACTTTTGTTTTAACTTCGTGTCGAAGAAGATAATTAGGAGGTAATGATTGTCTACATGACAGAGTAGCGTTTGAATGCTTACATGGCATTCCATTATTGGTGCTTCTCTTTTCTCTTTTCTCTTTTCTTTTTCTTTTTTTAGCACAACTCAGATTTTGTTCTTTTTTTCTCTTTTCTTTTTTCTTTTTCTTTTTTTAGCACAACTTTTTTTTTTTGGCCATAAGCACAACTGATATTATATATTATATATATATATATAATATATATATGTAGTGCTTTAGAAATAAGTATAATACATATATATACATCATAATTACACAGATTTAGTGATAATCATTTGAAACCTCATAAAATAGAAGCTTACATTCATTTATCAATAGTTGATTAAGAATCAAATGAAGAACAAAGTCTGAATAAAGTATATGATTGACAAAATTTATCAAACTAGTGCAAAAAAAAATAGTGAGCACTGCAATATGGATCTATGGGATTGGGGTGTCTAATTGAGGCCCCCAAGGCCCAAAGGCCTTGTACCTACCATCCCTGCAAGCCTCAAAGTATAAGTATATGAGATATGGAGTCCAAAGTCCAAGCCCATAGAATAGAATGGTTACTTCTACTTTACTTTTTTTTTGGGTTCAAAGGTTCTACTTATCTTCTAAACATCTTTGTGATTCACCATTGCATTTTTGTTCAACAAAAAACGAAGCTTCCTATCCTCTCATCCGCCTATGGAATGAGTGAAGACGAAGAAGCATTTCTCTCACCAAAAAATTACTGGTATCAACATCAACATCCATCTTCTTTTATTTAAACCAATTTTAATTTTAATAGAATGAGAATGAGAACGAGAATCTATGAAAGAAACCGTGTATTGTTGTTATGGATGATGAATTTGTTGGCAGGGCAATGCTGGCCTCAAACGCCAAACTAGGCCTTGGAAATCTTGTTTGCTCAGAATAATTCAGATATTGAAATCGTACAAAATGCAGCAAATATATATAAAAATGTTTACAATAAATGAAGGCCATGAAATTGAAGAATGAAGAAACTATATATAAACAGGAATCCACATTAGAGGGGATACACAACAAACGATTTAAAACTGCATAAAATCCAAGAAAGAACAAATCCCAATTGGGCAATTGCTAATTACTAGTGCAGTATATGAAATGAAATTAATTAAGAAGAAGCATTAGAAGCAAATAAAGGCCACCCCACCCCAAGTCCCAAAAGCAAAAGTAAACAAGAGCTAGGATTTAGAAAGGGGGAGGCGCTGCATAACCCAGGAAAGGGCGGCCACCGGCACAGGAAGAGAATCTGGGATCACAATCCTCATGAAATGTATCCTTGAGCTTGTGAAACCCATTCTTGAAAACCCCAAAACCAAACACCAACCCTATCGCAATAACCACCAGTACCACACATATGACCATCATGCAACACTTGCACCCACAGCACATCTTCCTTTCTCTGGGTTTGGATTTTTTGATCTGGTTTTTTTTTTTTTTGCTTTTAAATAAAGGGTCTTTTTTTACCCTTTAAGAAAGAAGATAAAGAGAAAAGAGAAAGGAAGAGAGATATATGAAGAGTGGGGGAAAGAGGTGGGTTTCTTCCGGATCTGAGAGAAAAACGTGTAGTGAAGGGGAAAGTGGGGGATTGGGACTGCTTGAAAATACTTGAACGTTAGGGCGATTGTTAATTGTAGTATTCAGAAACAATTCGATTTCTAATTTCTTGGCGTGGCTGGCTTCAAAGGTAAGCAATAAAAAGGGGATTTTTATTTTTTTTAAAACACGGTGACTCGGTTGAGAGAGAGACTCTTCCTTTCTTTTTCCCTTTTTAGGTTTTAATTGCAAATCAAATCTCACCCATTAATACTACAAAATAAGAGCTTCTAATCTAATCCCCAATTCAATTTTGAATTTTGACATAAAAATTAAAAAAAAAAATGTAAAGTGGGTAACTTTTGGTTATAGAAAAGGAGTGGATCTTTTTGGATTTTAGGATTTTGGATGGGTGTTGCTCAGCTGATGCGGTTGAGAATTGAGATGGTGGTTGGTTGGGTTAGTTGAACTTGAAATTCAGACCGTTGTTGGATTGGGCTCTTTCTTTTAAATTTGGGCTCTAAAAGATATGGGCTTTCCGCCTATTACAGAATTTTCATTTTCAGGTCAGGCTCCATCAAGTCAATAATCATGCTTGACATAGAAATTAAGGCCAAAAATGATTGAGTTTTGAGACTTTATTATCTAAATAAATAAATAAAATCAGCATTTTTTGGTGATGATTTTGGGTTCATTCGCCACCAATACCATAACATAACATAACGTAACAAATTGAAATCTTCATTTTAGTCTAAGGTCCATTGAGTGATCATACAAATAAATAAAAAGATATAATATAGTTTTATTAAAAACTCCATTTTCGTTGCCTTTGAGTAACAATTCTCTTACTAATAGAATATATATATATGCTATCTACTATCTTATCTTAATCTTTCTTTCAAAGTAAATTTGGGGGATCGATTTTCTTTCTTTTTTTTTTTGGTGAAAAGGGGATTGAATTGAATACTAGACTAGAAGATGTTTTGTGCCAAAAAAAAAAAGACTAGAAGATGTTCTTTTTTCAAAAACTTGCAGTCACCATAAGTAACTTTTGCATCAAAACGGAATTGTAGAGAAAAGACAGGGAGGAGGTGAGTAAATAATAATTAAACAGAGAAAAAATGGAAATGGCAAGATCCAAAAGTAAAAGGACCAAAACCTAAAAAAGAAGGATTTCAATTTGTTGCACAAAGAAAAATAATATTTCCTCTTGAAGCCCATCGGCTTCCTCAAATCTTCAATCCCAAGTCCCCACCTCTTCACTTCCAAGTCACCATCCTTGAGATTCAGGGTCAGGGGTCTGTCCTCTTTCTTCTTCTTCTTCTTCTTCTTCTTCTCCCAAAATCAAATTTCTCTTCTTTACTCAGATCCTTCACTTCAAATCATACCCTAATCCTTTTTACTTGTGTATAATAATTAGTACATTCTTTGTCTCGCACAAGAAAGATCGATGGCTTCGACAGGAAACCCAAATCAACCCATCCCATTTGACATGCAGAAATTCTTCAAACCCTCAATTCCAAACCCATCACCCAATCAACCGAATCCCTCTGCTCCTTATCCCACTCCTACTTCCTCTTATCCTCCACCCTCTCCGGCTTTCTTTCACCCCCAGTACCAACAATTCTACATGCCTCCTTCCTCTGCTCCCCATCCTAACTTCCAAAACGCCCCTCAACCTCAACCTCAAGACGCTAAATCCCTTTCCTTTCCTTCCCCTCCCCTTGCCCCTTTCAATGCTGGCACTCAAATCCTTGCCCTTATCAACTCCTCCCCTCAAAACCCAGATTTTCCACCTCCTCAACCCTCACAACCCCCGCCTGTGGAATTTTTGCCTCCCAATGTCGGCCCTTTGAGGCTCCCCAGTTGCAAGGTGCCCAGAGGCAGGCGGTTATCAGGCGCCCAACTCACTTATGATATTGATTCCAGGCTCTCTGGGGAGGTTCAGCCTCAGCTTGAGGTCACTCCCATAACAAAGTATGGGTCTGATCCTCAGCTGGTTGTGGGCAGGCAGATTGCTGTTAACAAGTCTTATATCTGCTATGGCCTCAAAGGAGGCAATATTAGGATTCTTAATATAAACACTGCATTGAGGTCTTTGTTTCGCGGCCACACTCAGGTTCACCTCTTTAACTTTCTTGCTTTTCATACTTTGTGTATTGCAGTTGTATGAAATTGGAATTCAATTGAGATTAGGCCTTTATGATATCCAAGTGCATGATTGCACACTCAGCATGTTGATGGTCAAATCATGGTGTTGTTGTAGTGTGGAAAAATGTGCATTTTAATCCTGGCATATCAAGCTTTGGCTGGGTAATTTACTGCTTTTCGATGAATTTGGAATTTGTAACAGGTAGTTAAATGACAACTACATCCTAGGTTGTGATCTCTGTGATTTATATTGCAGAGTGCATAAATGTTAGTTTAAGAGGATGTGATAGGACTGCAAGTATAAGCGTTAAAGTTTGCTATCTGCTTTGGTGATATCTGTAGATATATAGTATAATAATAAAGCTAGACTTTTGTTGGCTTATTATTGCTTATTCATCCAAGTGACTGCTTTCCTTTCCTCAGAGGGTCACGGACATGGCTTTCTTTGCTGAGGACGTTCACCTTCTGGCTAGGTACTTGCTTTATTTAATTGTTAATTGGCTTGTGCTTTTCCTTTCTCATCTTGATGACACACTTCCTGCAGTGTGAGTCTAGAGGGACGGGTATTTGTATGGAAGATATCTGAAGGTCCCGATGAAGAAGATAAGCCACAGATTACAGGAAAGATAGTTATTGGTGTTCAAATTTTAGGCGATGAAGAATATGTACATCCACGTATTTGTTGGCACCGTCACAAACAAGTAATGTGACTTTCTGGTGGTCATTTTTAATGAGAGGTTTATTGCTCTTTTGTTTCCAACGAATATTGCATTCACAATTTGCAGGAAGTTTTGGTGGCTGGGATTGGAAAACATATTCTGAGAATAGATACCATGAAAGCAGGGAAGAGTGGAGTCTTTTCGACCGATTCACCTTCACCACTTCAATGTCCTATTGACAAGCTGATTGATGGGATTCAGTTGGTTGGTAAACATGATGGAGAAATTACTGATTTATCAATGTGTCAATGGATGATTACCCGATTAGTTTCTGCTTCTACAGATGGAACGGTTTGTACTTTCACTTGTCATTTGTTATATCGTTATGTGGATATCTGTATGTTGTCTCTCTGTTTGATTGGGGCAGAATTATGGAACTAACAGCTTAATAAATTGTTGTCTACTGCTGAAATTTCATGTTGACTATTGAGTAAAATGCCGTTATCTTTGGAATGCTTTACTTACAAACTTATGCGATTCAACAGATAAAGATATGGGATGACCGCAAGTCAGTTCCACTAGCAGTGTTGAGACCACATGATGGCAAACCTGTTTATTCTGCTACATTCTTGAATGCACCTCACCGACCGGATCATATTATACTCATAACAGGGGTAATGGTCGTCTGTTCTGTATTTTGCTCTGTTTCCCTCTCTCTTTGTGACCTTCTCCCAATCATGTTTCTGCCTAGTTGATATGTGCTGACACTGACTTGTTGATATGAAGTTCATTGTTGTGCAATACTTGTTAATTTGGTTGGCATAATATAGGTTTTATTTTCCATTTGACATTGTAAAGGTTTTGTTCTTATGATGAATATCCATTTATCTGATTTATCTTGATTGAATTTTCAACAATTTTTTCCAGGGGCCCCTAAATCGAGAAATCAAAATTTGGACATCTGCAAGTGAAGAGGGTTGGCTACTTCCTAGCAATACTGAAACATGGACTTGCACCCAGACATTAGAATTGAAGAGTTCTGCTGAACCTCAAATTGAAGAAGCGTTCTTCAATCAAGTAGTTGCATTATCTCAAGCAGGCCTTTTCTTACTTGCAAATGCTAAGAGAAATGCTATATATGCTGTGCATGTAGAATATGGTTCTTGTCCAGCTGCAACGTGCATGGATTACATAGCAGAGTTCACTGTTACTATGCCTATACTAAGTTTTACTGGGACAAGTGATCCTCCTGATGAAAACATTGTTAAAATATATTGTGTTCAGACACAGGCTATTCAGCAGTATGCTTTGGAGTTATGCCAATGCATCCCACCACCACTGGACAATACTGGCTTAGAGAAGTCAGAGTCAAGTATTTCACGTGATGCAAATATTGAAGGCTTTGATGCTTTGGATCCACCTGGAAATAAACCTTCTGAGTTATCCCTTTATGGTTCAGTTCCCAAACCAGGCACACATGTAAGTAGTGCTGAAAGTTCAACCATTGCAAGGTATCCTTCTAGCTCTACTATTGAGGCAAACACTGCACAAGCTGCTTTGGCATCAACAGCAAGTGATGCTGATATCGGTTGTGTTGCATCACCACCACCACACCCTCCGAGCCCCAGGTTGTCTAGAAGGCCCTCTGGTTTTCATAGCCCAGCAACTAGCTTTGAGCCAACACCCCAGCTCGGTGACCATGTTGGAAACCAAATGGCTGCAGATTATTCCATTGACAGACAAATGGACACTTTTCGAGCAAATTTGTCTGATATGCATTCTTCCGAAGATGGTTCGAGGAATGATGAGAAAAAAGTAGTATCAGATGAGAAATCTAATGTGTGTAGTCCGCCTATAATTTTCAAGCAACCAACTCATCTTGTGACTCCTTCTGAGATATTGATGGCCACATCATCAGCTGAAATTACCAATGTCACTGAGGGAAAGAATGAGGGTGAGATGAACATCCATGATGTGGTTGTCAACACTGATGTGCGCAATGCTGAGTTGGAGGTAAAAGTGGTGGATGAAGCAAGATCATCTCTGAATGATGAGTTTGATTCCCCTGAAGAGACCCAAAATCGAAATTTGGGAAACAGAGAGAGATTCTTCTGTTCTCAGGCTTCAGATCTTGGCATTCAGATGGCAAGGGATCACTGTGCAATCTCGAGGGATGAGTACATTGGTGAATCTCACCAAGCAGATCGAGTTACTACATTGGGGTCAAGTGTGCAGCCTAATGTTGGTGAGGAAGATATCCATGATTCCAGAAAAGATCTGTCTGGAAAGGTTTCAGAATCAGCCATGCCTTCTACATTTCCACAATCACCTGTACCAAGTACAAAATCTAAGAAGCAGAAGGGCAAAAGTTCTCAAGCATCAGGCCAATCTTCGCCACCTTCAAGTGCTTTCAATTCTGCAGATTCTTCCGCTGAACCAGGAGGGAATCCCAATTTACCCACACCAGGTGCTGCATTTCCTCAAATTGCCGCAATGCAAGAGATGCTTAGTCAGGTAACTGCATATAGAGTTATAGACACTAAATTTGAAAACAAAAGAATGGGTACACTTGTATGCATATATCGCATTTGCATTTTTTTGCATGCAGTAATTAAACCTGCTAGGGTGAATGTTATTAGTATATAACAAATTGCTGTACTTGAGTGTTAAGTGAAGAAGTCAAACAATTTGTAATAGGTGTTATTGATGGTTTCTTAATATTGGTGCGTCAAATTCAGCCCTTATACAAAAAATGTTCCGGATCCTGTATTTATGTGGGGGCATGGAACTGGCCTACTAACTTTAGTTTCACTTTTGCTCGAACTTTCACTCAGATGCTCTATAGTAATTTTGTTCAATCACTGATGTTCTTGCTTCTTTTTTTTTTTCTTTTTTTTTTATTCATAGCTTTTTTGTTTTCACCTAGCAACGTGTCAGCATACTTTTGCAAACAAATGTAATCTAAAACTTTTTGCATCTTACGCGGTATCTTGACTGTGGTGTCAATAATTCTTGCAGTTAATCACTACACAAAAGGAAATGCAGAAACAAATGTCAAATATAGTCAACCTCCCTGTTACAAAAGAAGGCAGAAGGCTAGAGGCAGCTCTAGGGCGGAGCATTGAGAAAGCCATTAAGGGCAACACTGATGCTCTATGGGCTCGTTTTCAAGAAGAAAATGCAAAAAATGAGAAGTTGTCACGAGAGCGTACACAGCAAATAATGAGTTTGATCACAAATTTTGTAAATAAGGACTTGGCCGTTATGTTAGACAAAGCAGTCAAGAAGGAAATAACCGCAATTGGACCATCTGTAATTCGTACCATTACTCCAGCAATTGAGAAAACAGTAACTTCAGCTATTACTGACTCCTTCCAGGTTAGAATTGTAAAGATCTAGTTCTTTTGCTAGAAAGCTGTTTTAGTGGAATCTGACTGGTCTTTTGTGCCACAGAGAGGGGTTGGAGATAAGGCAGTGAATCAACTAGAAAAATCTGTTAATTCAAAACTTGAAGCTATAGTTGCCAGGCAAATTCAGGCACAGTTTCAAACTTCTGGCAGGCAAGCACTCCAGGTATGTAGAAGTTCAACTTCACTCAGTTGAATATGTGAAGAGGGATATTTGCAGTCTTCAGAAGCAGATAGAATTATTGTCATTTGGCATGCTCCAGACAATTTCTGGCTATTAATCTTTTATTACTATTTTATTTTTATAGGAGGCATTGAAGTCTAGTGTGGAAGCTTTAGTGATCCCTGCCTTCGAGATGTCATGCAAAGCCATGTTTGAGCAAGTAGATGCTGCATTTCAGAAAGGGATGGTTGAACATACCAATGCTGCTCAGCAACAATTTGAGTCTTCAAGTTCTTCTTTGGCAATTGCTTTAAGGGTATATACCTGTTTTTTCACACTTAGTATTTCCCTAGAAGGCTGATAACTTTTGTTCCTTTCCAAGATTGCATATCTTTTTTCAGCATTAGATATTGAATAACTTCATGGTAAGGATTATTAGCATGATGTTGTATTTTGGCCTATTGAGGCAGTATGCATTCAAGCATGCCATGTTAGTGGCTACTTTAGCCCTTGTTCAATGTGTGTGTTTATCAGTTAACCATTGTTTTGTAAAGTATTTCTGTATACTTTTTCTTTATGAAATTTCTTTCAATCGCAGGATTCCCTAAACTCTGCATCATCAATTGCTAAAACCTTAAGTGGTGAATTTGCTGATGGACAAAGAAAAATTTTAGCGCTTGCAGCTGCTGGAGCTAATTCAAATGTAGCAACTCCATTGGCTTCCCAACTCAGCAATGGACCTTTAAGTGCTCTCCATGACAAGGTATGTTTTGTTATCCCTATTTATGTAGATTTCTCTGCGAGAAGTCAATACTCATAAACCTGGACTGCCAAAGTCAAAATTTTCTTTAAGTGTACACTTCTTTTGTCTTTTCATAATTGTTTCAGTTGGGCACTTTAATCTTAAAGGACTTTCTATCCATGCCTCAGGTTGAGGTAGCCATGGATCCAACAAAAGAGCTATCAAAATTGGTATCGGAACGCAAATACGATGAAGCTTTCACAATGGCCCTACAAAGAAGTGACCTCTCAATTGTAGCTTGGTTATGTTCGCAGGTATGTGTGATATCTTTCGATTTTCCCCATTACTTGATGTTTGTCTCTCAACTTTTTACAAAGGAGTGTAACTCGTATTGTTTATCCTGCTAGGTTGATCTACGAAGCATTCTGTCAACTGCGCCTTTTCCATTGAGCCAAGGAGTGCTTCTCTCTCTCTTGCAGCAATTGGCATGTGACCTCAACAAGGATACACCACGAAAACTGGCATGGATGGTAGATGTGGCCACTGCTATAAACCCAGGCGACCAAATGATTGCAGTTCATGTGAGGCCAATCTTTCAGGAAGTGTATAAGAGAGTGCATGAGATAAGTAGCTCACCTCTGCTTACGGGTGCTGACCATGCCAGCATCCGTGCTCTCTTTTATGTCATCAACTATGTTTTAATGACCTGTAAATGAGGATTTTGGATTACTAGTCAAGTTTGTACAAGTTTCTGGTTGTTTCCATGGAAGCGCCCTCTCTCTTTGGCCAAATCTCTCCTCTACTTTGGGGTACGGGAAAATTGGGTCCTGATTTTGTAATGGATAGATGATTCTTTTCTTTCTTTTTTTCTTCGTTCTTTTTGGTTACCGAATGGATAGATAATTCAGACTAGAAGAATTTAAGGCATTTCAGATTTGTAAGATTTTCATGTATCTTGTGCAGCTATGCTTACATTTTTTTCAACAAATTTAATCATCGTTTTAAAAAGCTTGCTTGCTAGTACATATGATTTATGAGACCAAACATCAATTTATTGTCTTAAGAGAAATAAAAACAAATAAGTCCAAGAGATTGTAAAGTCTTAGGAATTTGAGTTCTACTGTTATGTCTCTTTTTTTTGATACAATACTGTTTTGTCTCTTTAATTGTTCCATAAAGACTTCTTCGATCTTTTTGTTTGGCCAAAATTTAAAATAGAGGCAGATATAGAGAAGTCTCAAAAATTACGTGGTGGCAGAAAATTAAAAAGGGTGTGGAAGAGACGGTGCGTTTCAATATTATGAAGTGAAGGAAAAGGATGAAATTTTGGTACGCTCTCACGG
The DNA here is from genome assembly GCA_001974825.2 of Corchorus olitorius. NCBI lineage: Eukaryota > Viridiplantae > Streptophyta > Magnoliopsida > Malvales > Malvaceae > Corchorus > Corchorus olitorius. The sequence continues at coordinate 154,500 of AWUE01013456.1, forward strand.
ACACGGTGGGTTCCTCTGTATCTCGAATCCTCTGCTTCAAAAATCAAAACCTCAAAGATGTCATCATTGACATTTTCCATCTCTTCCGCTCGCTTCTTCGCTTCCAAGTTCCCAATCTCTTTTCAGTTCCACCCAATAAAGCCCTTCCTTAAACCGCCCGCTTTTTCCTTGTTTTACAACCGATCCATCTCTTTCCAGAAGATCCCAACTAAATCGCCGTCTCCGCTCCAATCATCCTCTTCGAGCTCCACCCAACTCCAGCCCATGGAAGAACTCCCTCCTAAGCTCCAAGAAATCATCAAACTTTTCCAGTCTGTTGAAGAACCCAAGGCCAAGTACGAGCAGCTCATGTTTTATGGAAAAAACTTGAAACCCCTCGATACCCAATTCAAAACTAAGGAGAACAAAGTTGAGGGTTGTGTTTCTCAGGTTTGGGTAAGGGCTTATCTTGACCAAGACAAGAATGTTGTGTATGAAGCTGATTCTGATTCTGTTTTAACCAAAGGACTTGCTGCCTTGCTTGTTAATGGTTTGTCTGGAAGGCCTGTTCAAGAAGTTTTGAGGGTTTCTCCTGATTTTGCGGTGCTTCTTGGGCTGCAACAGAGCTTGACACCTTCCAGGAATAATGGGTTTTTGAACATGTTGAAGTTGATGCAAAGGAAGGCACTTGAGTTGCTTATTGACTCTGACAAGGGTAGTGGGTCGTCTTCGAGTAATGGTCAAGTTGTGGGTGATGGATTGAGTCCTCCATCAGGTAGCGGTAGCAGTGAAAAGCCAGCTGATGGATTGAGTCCTCCATCAGGTAGCAGTGAATCAGGTTCACAAAAGGGTAGTGAAGAGAGTTCAAGTGATTTGGGAAGCAGAGGAAAGAGGATCAGGGAGAAGCTGGAGAGGGAGCTTAGTCCTGTGGCATTGGAAGTGGAGGATGTTTCTTATCAGCATGCTGGACATGCTGGTGTGAGAGGCAGTGATGGGGAAACACATTTTAATCTGAGAATTGTGTCAAAGGAATTTGAAGGGAAGAGTTTGGTTAAAAGACATAGGTTGATATATGGTTTGTTGGATGAGGAGTTGCAGACTGGGTTGCATGCCTTGTCTATTGTGGCAAAGACACCATCTGAAGTTGAAGCAAAATGAAGAGGTATCTTGGCTACAGAAAAGTAGGTTTTACTGTTTGATGCTTCAAGTTCAATATAATGAGCTCTACTTTGCAGGTTATCAAAACGGGATGTTTTGTCCCTTGGATATTTGACATGCTAAATCAACTACATGTTAGTCGATTTTTTTGAATAAATAACTCACTTTGGTTGTTTTGCTTGGATACTCTTTCGCCTTCTTTGTTGCTAAGGCTTTTAGTCCTGTTCTTAATTTCCTTAGCTGCACTTTCATAGAAAACTTGAGGAACTTGATTTGAGGTAAATGTTCAATTTTGACTTTTGAGTTGTGTGGAGTGAACTCTAGGGCCTAATAAAAGTAGATGATATCTGTTGTATCAGTTTTCTATATTAATATCTGCAGTACAATCTTATACGCATACTTGTGTTTTATTAGCAATTATAACTTGAGAATCTGGCATTTGGGCTAAATATATATTATATATGACAATTGGTTCTTTTGGTGAAAGTAATTGTGTGATTGATGTAAAGTAGGGAATTGTTGTTATAGTGAGAGTGATAGGAATTAGCATTCAGAATATGATAATCAGAAAATGGCTGGTGATGTGAGGTGTGTATGGTCTAGATGCCGAAAATAAGTAGGATTAAGATAAGTTGGTCGTAATTGTCCCAAAGGATGACCACCGAGTTGGTTCTGCTCCTGCAGACAGTCGCTATTGATGCTAAATTGTTGTGATAGTGATTACTCTACCAATCTATACCAGTTGTCTCATCATTTGTTTTTTTCTTCTTTTTGGTGTGTGTAAAATGATTAGACAGAAAAGAATTACCTATGCATCGTATGATAAATTAGTAAAGACAAAAGGTTAATGAATTGGCGAGGATGTTCATTGTTGTGTAATGAGTCCAGGGTGTATGCTGGTAATATAACTGTTTTGTTTGGCAAGTGAGAGCCTATAAATGAGAGATTGCTTCTTCAAAGTTGAAAGGTAGGAAAGGAAATCTGTGTTGGCACAGAGTGAGAAATAATGCTAATCGCGTTTAGCATTCATCGTGATAAAATTGTTGCATTCTGAGCTTTGGGAGGCTTTTTAATGGAAAGCTATCCATCTGAAAAGGCGTTAGATCAATTTGTTATTCATCAGACAAGCAATAATGGAAAGAAAGTTTAGACCCCGACACCAACACAGAGCAGAGCAGAGCAGAGCTAGTAAATATATATAATCAGCAAAAGAAATAAAGAATGGAATGGGGAATGGGGAACAAAAAAATTTGTATTTACTCCAAACTCGAATTCCCGCCTAGAAAATAAAAATGAATGACAAGCATTTACAACCATAAAGAGGAAAAAAAAATGCTCGCAAAGTCGCATCCTTTGGCCAGGCCAACATCTCTGTCCTAACTCGTACTAAAAGATTTTTTCTTTTTTTATAAAAAAAGGGGGGGGATCAGGCTCTTGTCTACCAGCACTGATCGGTCTCCCATCTCCGGGAAGGATAGACCGGAGACCTGACCCACCTCACACCAGCCCCCAACGACATATCATACATAGCCCTCGCCATCGGATCCGACAACGTTGTATAGGCGTTCCTTATCTCGATGAAATCACGGCCGTCTGATGAGGATCCCGTGGCGTCTGGATGGTACATCTTGGCCAGGCTCCTGTAGGCCGTCTTGATCTCGTTTAAGGATGCCGTTCTCTCCACCCTCAGTATCTCATACAAACTCCCCGCCAACGGCAGCACCCTTGTGTTCTTGTATCCCGTGGCGGTAGCAGACTTGAAAGAGGCCGTCTGCGTACAACTTATGGCGGTAGCAGCCTTCCTCTGTCGTGAAATCGGGGAGAAACTGTTGAAGGGTGTAGCGGCGATAGAAGAAGAAGAAGAGATAGCTGCATACATTGGGGTTTTGGGGATTTTCTTTTGGGGACTAAAAGGAAAGATTGCAAATTGAGGAGAGAGAGAGAGAGAGAGAGAGAGTGGTATTTATTTATAGAGGGGTCAAAGGTAGAGAGGAGAAAACAACCTGAAACCCACATGAAAAAAAAAACAATGTGTGTGTCGGGTGGTTTTTATTAATAATTTTTGTTTCGCGGGGGATGCATTGCTGGCTGACATGGCCAGTCAGTGTCTGAATTCCTAATTTGTTTCAGAAAAGCTTCTAGAATATCGTCTGTGGGGGTCCCGCAGCCCGCTTTTAGTTTTAAGCTTTACTTTAGCCAGCCAAAGCCAAAGCCAAAGCCAAAGCCAGCCGTTTTGTATTTCCCTGAGGCCTGAGGGCTGAGGCTCCTTGTCTTCCTAACTTCCTTGGCGCCTGGCGGGGCGGCGGCTTAGCCTTTGTTCTGTTGGCCTTTCTAGCTTATCTTCTGTTTGCCTGAAATTGAAATATTCCCATACATTAGTCATCATATGAGGAATTATTATAATTAAATTCAAGCGACCAAATCATGGAACCATCAACACCCCGCAAGCAGGTTAGACAAAATCAATGGGCAGTTTTTGGTCAGAAAAATCAAAGAATCCATGGGCAGTGCCCATGAGAAAATAGAATCTATGGGCACAGTCAGATGAGCTGCTTCAATTGAGATCTACACTTTAATTATGAAATTCTCCTTCCAAATATGTTGATGCATTTACTTTATAAAACGGTTTCATAAGAAATGCTCAAAGTTACTGTTAGGATCTAAAAAAAACATGTTTAACCTTTTTGTCTAATGAACTATTGTGTCAATATATTTTGTGCATGTCTCATGTTCAAGACTTTGCGTACGCAGTTGTCTCCGTTAGTAGATTCACACACCGAAATCATGTACGCAATGCGGATCGGATAATAAATGGGGTAAAAAAATATATTTTGCTCCCTTGTCCATTGAATTCCTAACTCAAGACAGTTAACTCCCTAAACTTCATAAATTCATGTGACAAATTGTCACGATTTTAGTTTAGAGAGCAAAATGTTCCAAATCTCATAACTCATATGTAAAAAGACTAATAAGCCATACTTGAATTAATAATTATATCTATCTTTTGAACTCTTTCTTCACCATTAATGAATTCTACGGATGTGATATGATTAATATAATCAATTAATCTCTACTAATTGCTAAAAAAAAATTAATCTCTACTGATTGGTTAACTTCATATTCATACATAGAGGAAATTGATATAGTAGTACATAAAATAAAGTAATAAAAAGGTGTTTGAATGAATGTAATTAGAAAGGTTGGGTAGCGGCTAGCAGCCGAGGGGAAAGAAATTATAAGCTCCATATAATGAGGATGAGGATAGATTTGTAATAGTAATAGTAATAATATAATAAATAATAAGCAAACTCAAAATGGTGGATGGCTCCATCTGCATCTGCATCTCCATGCTTTGTTCCTACCAACTAGTACGTAGGGGTTAAGTGAGCTAAGAGTTAAGAGTTCAAAATAAGACCCACGATGATAAGGTGGCAAAGGTTTCTAGAAGACTAACACTCACCAACGTCATCCTTTCTTCTCTTGGACTTTTAATTACTGCTTCTCAGCTGGGTACAAAAATACAATATTCCAAGCAAGGGATCAAAGTGGATATAGTGAAGAAAGAGACCACCCAACCAAATTAATATGTTTTTCCATAAATAATATATTTACATGTAATGTAATGTAAGGATTGAGGTATAAGCTTTGCGACCCAACTATGGAACTGTGGGGTGGTTTTAATATGCACCTGCCACTGCCACCCAAAGGCCTTCTAGAACCCCCCCTCCTCCTCTTTATTATATGGTAAGTAAGCAAACAAATTCAATTTAGGGTGTCTAGCCTTTGTTTTTACATTTTACGTTTAAGGGGATCCGTAGGCTTTGCCATGCCACATGTGCCTGCCACTGCCATGCCTTCTAGAACACTTTCATCTAACACTAATTGAGGGGATGGCCATGGCCCCCAACCCGAACCTTTAAGTTTAAGGTCCAAAAAGTAAAATGGTCATATATAGTATAGTATATATTAATAATAAAATCTTATTACTATTGAAAAAAAAATACTAATAATCTATATTTATACTATATTAAAAAGTACAATTTTTTGTAAAATTTTTGAATAATCTATTATACTCTTATTTTTCAAATATATTTCTTAAATGTTATTACTTACTTTTATTCTATTAAAAACTCTATTTTTATTTAATTAAATTTAATATCTTTATAATTATTTTTTTTGCCGAAATCTTTATAATTACTTTACTTTTACTATTTTTCATTAAAAACTTGGATATATTCAAAAAATTTAATATACAATTGTATTTTACTCAAAACTCTATTTTCATTTAATTAAATTCAATATTTTTATAATTATTTTATTTTTACCATTTTAATTTGACATGAATCTATTTAATAGTTTAATGTATTTTGATTAAAATTTATTATGTTTAAATTTTTCGGGTTCAATTATTTAGGTTAGATTAGTTTCGGGTTAAGGAAATTTTGGGTTATACAATTCGATTTATTTTCGGTTTCATGTTGGGTTGGGTTTAGATCGTTCAAATGTCGGTCATTTGGGTTCGGGTCTTCTTCAGTTTCGGGTCATATGGTTCGGATATTTTTGGGTTTGAGCCTCGGATTTTCTGATTCGGGTCTTTTCAAACTCGAGTCATTTAAATATAATTAATCCAAATTCGGTTAATTTCAGATTAATCTCTCGTGTTAGTAATAAGCTTAAGATTTTAATTTTCATTTAATTTAAATATATTGGGTCACGTACAACGCACGTGAAAGTGAAGACTAATTAGTATTAAAAAATAGTAATAGACAAATTTCAATATATGCTATAGAATTGTGGAGCACAAGAGGAACATAGATGGCAATGGGAAAGCTAAGGTGTATGTGTAAAGTAAGAAATTAAAAATAGGAAAGGCCCAAAGGGCCGACAGCAGAGCGCACGGCTTTAGAAATTAGAAATAAAGAAAGATCCAACCCAACGAACTCACAATAATAAGATTAAGTTGCCCATTTTTGAACTTCCAAGTTGAAATCCACCCAATTCCAATTCCAAATGACTTCGCCTCCCCGTGTTTAGTGCTCCTTTCTTTTAATTTATTGGCTAAATTGAGAATATTCCTATTCTTATCCTTATTCTTATGAAGGAACTATCAAACAGTAATTCCGATTACTACCAAGGGCCCTCATCACAGATTAATCTCTGCAATTCGAGAATTAATTGCTCGTCCATGGAAGTGTTCTATTAGGCATGTTTATTGGGAGGCTAATATGTGTGCTGATTCGCTGGCTACTCACTTTGATCATCTCTCTCTAGGTCTTCATATCTTCACCATCCCTCCTCCAGAACTTTCATATGCCCTAGAAATAGTCTGGCCAAGAGCCATATGATGTTATTTTAGCATTGTCTGTTCATTTCCAAGGAGATTAGATATGTATGATATATAGATGATGGGCCTGGCCCGAGAAATAAGTTTGAAGCCCAAGTAGCTAACCCGGTGTCGGTGTGGAAGTAGTTGCAAAGTTAACGAAGCTAAACGTAACATCTGCTCTGCCTCAATTCCTTTTCTTTGTAGTTTCTAGTTCTACTGCATCGTTTAGTAGGATTGCTATTTTGACTGTTTTCTGTTTTGGTTTCGAGTAGAAACCAACGTCAACGTTATCCTCATCAGTCATCAGTCATCCCCATAATAATAATTTATGACTGTTTGAGGCCCACGCTTGTGTCTCATCTGTCTTATTGTCTACTATATATTATTTATATCAACGTTTTTTGTTTTTTGTTTTTTTTTGCCTTTTGTTTTATTATGCTAATTATTAAGGCTTCTACTCTTCCACATCTAAAGTAAGTGTAACCCAAGGAACTACCTAGAATCCAAATCCAGATTATTGGGACGGGATAGCACTAGCATTAGCAATGGCATCATATTATCAACATTGATGCTGATATATTTGGTAATGCTAAGCCCACTGCCACAGACTGGTATAAAAATGTTTCTTTTCAACATTCTTATTCCCATTAGGGAATCCAGACTAGTTTGGATGGTTTTATATATTCCCACCTTGATATTTGTTTATTTATTTATGATTATGATTTACTATACTAGTAGTGCAGTGCATCATTGATTGCTTCCGCTTCATCAATGATCAATTGCTTTTGTCTTCGGAATATTATATATGCTTGCTTTGCTTTTAGGAATATTTTGAGGCCATCAAATTGTTTCTTCAATCTTTAATTATTCGGGCCAATTTAACGAATAACTACTTGCCATTAGTATCTGCTACGCGTTTGGACACCAATGCTCACTCATTGTGAATTGTGATTGGCATCAACTGATATTTGCTATTGAATATAACGCATTTCTTGGGATATATAGTATATAAATAAATTTCCTCTGTGCTGATTGATTTGGGGGTTAAGGCAGTTTTCTGTTGTTGATTAATTTCAGCAAAATGAGTGTTGGGGCAGGAATATGTCTGAGTGATGGGAAGCTGACAGTGTTTGGGAACTCCATTTTGCATCATGTTCACCACAATGTAGTCATAACACCAGCCTCCACCGACAATGCCAATGCCAATGGGGCTTTCATTGGGGTCACATCAGATCACAAGGGAAGCACAAGACTCTTTCCGCTTGGAAAACTTGAGTACGTTCTACGTTCTTCTTCAAATCATCCCTTTCATTTTTTCCAACTTTTTAACAAAATAATATATCTAGCTGCTCTTTACTCTTGCGATATGCTTAACCTTTGGTTTCTGCTTTTCAACTTCCATTATTATGTTTTCTACCTATGGCTTTCTTCCTGATTCTTACTGGCAGGGGATTGCGTTTCATGTGCGTCTTCCGGTACAAGTTTTGGTGGATGACCCAATTGATGGGCGCATCAGGAAAAGATATCCCCTTTGAGACCCAATTCCTAGTTGTTGAAGTACCCCATCACCCTCATCTTCACGACAAAAGCAGAGATGATGAAGCTCCACAGTCAGTAATCTATGCAGTTTTCTTGCCCATCATTGAAGGTGATTTTAGGGCTGTTCTTCAAGGGAATGACCAGAATGAGATTGAAATCTGCTTGGAAAGTGGTAAGAAATTACCAATTTAACTTCATTAAATATCCCACATAGACATAGTCAATTAGTCATAGTCTGTGCTGTGACTTTCTGTGTATCTTGCTTCTCCGGCCTTGTCATTATAGACTGAATCAATTGGTTATTTGCAGGAGATCCAGGTGTTGACAAATTTGAGGGTAGTCATTTGGTTTTTGTCTCAGCTGGAACAGACCCTTACGATGTTATAACCAACTCAGTGAAGTAATTAGTTCAATCCCTCTTTGCTTAATCTTGCAGGAGTATTATAGTATATATTAATTGCTGTAGAATCATCTTCTCAAGATCAGCCAAGTTGCTTTCTCTAGAGCACATTTTTTTTTATCGAGCTGTAATGTATACTATCAATTGAACACAGGACAGTGGAGAAACATCTGCAGACCTTTTCTCACCGAGAGGAAAAAAAGGTCTAGTTACTCATCACTTCATTTCTGGAGTTTGTTTAATTATTAGTATCCTACAACTTCATTTTATTATCTTGAATCTTGATGGGTTCAGATGCCAGACATTTTGAACTGGTTTGGCTGGTGTACATGGGATGCTTTTTACACTAATGTCACCGCAGAGGGTCTCAAGCAAGGATTAGAAAGGTTTTGTTTTTTCTCTTTTCTTTGGAGACTGACAGTACTGTATATCTACTTCCAGCATCAGAGAAGAGTATATACTATAGTCACTAATAATAAATACTACTTGTTTTGCAGCTTGGACAAAGGTGGAACTCCTCCTAAGTTTGTTATAATCGATGATGGATGGCAATCAGTTGGTATGGATCCCACAGGCATTGAATATAGATCTGATTACACTGCAAAGTAAGTACTTCAGTTCAACCTGCAGAATGACTTTTCCTCATTGGCCAATAAATATAATTTTAACCATTTGGAGCTGGGGCTGGGCTCCCTTTTCTTCTTACAGCTTTGCAGAGAGACTAATACATATAAAAGAAAACCATAAATTTCAGAAAGATGGCAAAGAAGGTCATAGAGTGGATGATCCCGGTTTGGGACTTGGCTATGTTGTCAGTGAAATGAAAGAAAGACACAATTTGAAGTATGTTTATGTGTGGCATGCAATAACCGGATACTGGGGAGGGGTTAAACCTGGTCTTGTTGAAATGGAACCTTATGAACCCAAGCTACAGTATCCTATTCCATCTCCAGGGGTTCAGTCCAATGAATACTGTCAAGTTTTGCAGTCCATCACAAGAAACGGTGTGGGACTTGTGAATCCAGAGAAAGTTTCCGATTTCTACAATGACCTTCATTCTTATCTGGCATCTGCTGGAATTGATGGTGTCAAAGTGGATGCTCAGAGCATTCTTGAAACTCTTGGGGCAGGCCATGGTGGACGAGTAAAACTCACTAGGAAATTCTATCAGGCATTAGAGGCATCCATATCTAGCAACTTTCATGACAATGGAATTATTGCTTGTATGAGTCACAACACTGACACTTTATATAGGTAGCTATGCCTATCCTCATCAATGTTATATATAGTGCCGCTACTCATGTAATTCTGGATTTGTACGAGTCACGATTTTCATTTTTGCAGTGCAAAGAAAACTGCTGTGATGAGGGCTTCTGATGATTTCTTCCCAAGAGATCCTGCCTCTCATACAATTCATATTGCATCAGTTGCTTATAATACGGTTTTTATTGGGGAGTTTATGCAGCCAGATTGGGACATGTTTCACGTAAGCTGACATGTTTCAATTATAATACTAGTACATATATTGATTCCATCTTGCTCTAAAGATATAAATAAACTTGAAATTCAATTTTTTCCCCTGATTCCAGAGCCTACATCCAATGGCGGAATACCATGGAGCTGCTCGTGCTGTGGGAGGATGTGCTATTTATGTCAGGTGTGTGTGTGGCCATCAATTCCGCTGGCTTCAGTTTAGTTGAATAGGTGGGTGGTTTGATTTCTTATATAGAATGCTTTTATGTAAAAAATGAATGCAGTGATAGACCTGGACACCATGACTTTGATCTGTTGAAGAAGCTTGTACTTCCTGATGGTTCTGTATTGAGGGCAAAACTTCCTGGAAGACCAACAAGAGACTGCTTATTTTCTGATCCTGTCAGGGATGGGAAAAGGTGAATATGATTCTGTGTTTTGGATGTAATCAGAGAAATATTTCTTTTTTGGGTAATCAATTAATAACACTTGGAATGCACGATGCAGTCTTCTGAAAATATGGAATGTGAATGACTTTACGGGGGTAATCGGGGTATTCAACTGCCAGGGAGCAGGGTGGTGTGGGGTGAGAAAGAGGATGGTTAGCCATGAGGAGCAACCTGGGGCTGGGGCTGGCATAATCAGTGGCGTTATTAGGGCCAGAGATGTTGAATATCTGCGTCAAGTAGCAGTAGCAGTAGCAGAGGATGGGTGCACCTGGACCGGGGATACCATCTTATATTCACATCGCGCTGGTATATATTATGTTGTCAACCAATTCACCTTTCGGTTGTTTCATACAAATTGAATAGTTTGTACTAAACTGTGTGAGATATGCAGGGGAGGTGGCTTATCTTCCGACAAATGCATCCGTCTCTGTTACACTAAAGCCCCGAGAATACGAGGTTTATACAGTTGTTCCTGTCAAGGTGGCGTTAAATGGGGCTAAATTTGCTCCCATAGGTCTAATCAAGATGTTCAATTCAGGAGGGGCCATCAAGGAGTTGAAATATGATGATCAAGGTACAAGTATTAGAATTAGTATGAAAGTTCAAGGGTGTGGTGTGTTTGGAGCCTACTCATCCACTCAACCCCAAAGAACATTAGTTGATTCACAGCAAGCGGAGTTTGAGTACGATGGAGGATCCGGTTTGCTTACAATTGGTCTACCAGTCCCACAGAGTGAGCTCTACCTTTGGAACATTGTCATTCAGCTCTGAACACTCATAGTTAAGAGCTAGATGAATAATTGTGCTTTAATTCCTTGCCTAGTCCTAGCAGCGTGAAGCATTTCTCAAATAATTAAGACTTACCCTCTCTATAGACTATAATTAATGAATGAAATCGCTCATGTATATATACTTAGGTTCTATACAATATATTGAAACCTTATGGATTGGTCAATTTTTCCATCTAATCAACAACAAATTCATGGAAATTTCATATATAATCAGTTAAGACTGCCAATCATATATGCAGAGCAGCAGAGATGGTTTAGAACAAAAGCTGGTATCAGTGACCTGCGCTTCACTTAATAATAATTGAATATATAAGCTAATGCCATTGCCCACTAAACAGTAAACACAACCATCAAGTATGGAAGATTAATCATCAACAAACCAATTACAGATATATACTCCAATCAGCTGAGCTGTATTTGCATGTAATCTACGTGGCCACACGTATGAATAGGATCCCTTTGTCTTCAATTATAATAATAATAAAAATTTTGACTCGTAAATGTAAATGTAAATGTAATCCCCCATAATTAAATTCCACGTTGGATACACGGCAATCCTGGCTAGCACCTCATCACCTTTTGCTTTTGCTTCCTCTACAATTAACTTTAAGGGAAGGGTAGCTAGCTGTCCATTTCAATTCTTAACCAAACAAGATTAAAAGCAAATGACAGAAGAAGATTAATTAATTAGTCCTCCTTTTTTTAAAAAAAAAAAAGTACTGTGCTGGAAATCATAGATCCTGCCACGTGGAATAGCGCACATGTTATGTCGAATTCGAACTGGAACTGGAGAACTGGAAGCTCAGCTCAGCTCAGCTGTCAAAAAGCAACTCTACCAACCCAAGTAAAGTTAGAAGTAGTAGTATTGGAGATATTTTTGAGGAGGAATCAGATGCTTTGGGAATACAATATGTGGCCCCAGTACGGGAGGGAATCAAACGGCCCAGATCTGATGATGGATGGAAGAATTAAGAATCTTTGGTGTGGCGGGGCGGGCCAGTTTGTTGACGTCATGGAAAGAAAAGTAAAAACCTTTATCATCAGATTCAGATTCATCATTCATGGGAAAAAAGATTAAAACGGTCACTTTCACTCAACTCAACTCTCAACTCTCAAGTCTCAACAACAAAAATGGGTTTCCTTTACTTTCCACATTGTCATCGTTTCAGTTTCACTATAGACTATAGAGATTACGATTTTATTTTATTCTGAAAATTTGCAACTCCTTTCCCTTTTTCCTTAGATGAATATGAATTGAATAGTATAGTAGTACAATACAATTGTCAATTGATGTTGATGAAGATTTCATATATAGTTGAGTTAAACAAATTCCTTAGATGATTATATCCCTTTCCCTTGCCTGAATTGGACAATAAATAGCCTCCCCTGCCTGCCCCTTCTTCCCATCAGAAAACAAAACATTGAATATTGATCAATGATCATTATCAAATTCAAGGCTCAAGGCCCCTTTTCCCCTTTGCTTGCTAGTTGCTATTCTGTCTTTTCTTCCGTACATACATACATACTTTAGTTTTCCTTTCCAGCTAAATACAATACTACATTAGTCTGTTTTTCCCTTTCGACGCAAAGTTGGTTGCATACCCATCTGGTGTGGTTACTTTGGTTAATTTGTCATCAAAGTGAAAGAGAGAGAAGAAGATGACGGTTGGGGGTGGAATTTCAGTGAGTGAAAATGGAAAGTTGATGGTGTCGGGAAACTGCATTCTGCATGATGTTCCTGACAACATCCTCCTCACTCCTGCCTTCCCTAATGGAGCTTTCCTTGGAGTTGTTTCTGATCACATTGGCAGCCGCAGAGTCTTCCCTATTGGCACCCTTCTGTATGTCTTGCTATTTTCTTCTTTCTTCCCCCACGCCCACACCATTTTTTCATTCTTCATCTTCCTATATAATATCCTTTCTGCAGGGGGTTGCGTTTTATGTGTGTTTTCCGCTTCAAAATGTGGTGGATGACACAGAGGATGGGAACTTGTGGTCAAGATATTCCCTTTGAGACCCAGTTTCTGATTGTTGAGGCCTCTCCTTTTGACATCACCAACGATCCTCATGAATCCACCCTATATGCCGTGTTTTTACCCATTCTCGAAGGGGATTTCAGGGCGGTTCTTCAGGGCAATCCAACCAATCAATTGGAGATTTGTTTGGAAAGTGGTATGATTAATGATTATGATCAATCAACATTAATTACTAATAATTACTAGGAGACCCTAACCTAATTCCTAATTGCAGGAGACCCTGCTGTTGATGAGTTTCAGGGCAGTCATTTGGTGTTTGTGGCTACTGGATCCCATCCATTTGATGTCATCACCACTGCAGTGAAGTAAGTGTCAAACCACTTACCAATAATAAACAATAAATACCCTTTGCATAACTTCTACAAAGCTTAGCTAAGTTATATGTGCAAATTGTATGCAGGACTGTGGAACAACATTTGCAGACCTTTTCTCATCGTGACAAAAAGATGGCAAGTCTTTCCACAGATTTTATATTTCATCTGTTGCTAAGTTGTGTCATTTTCCATTCCAATTATATCTACTAGTAGGAAAGGAAATTATAACTGTGTCATTGCTCAGATGCCAGATATGTTGAACTGGTTTGGTTGGTGTACATGGGATGCTTTCTACACCAATGTCTCTTCTGAGAATTTGAAGCAAGGATTGGACAGGTAATTTCTTTTTTACTCTTTATGAGATGTATCATTTTATAGACAGGCAATAACTAGACACTCTTGCAGCTTGCAGAAAGGTGGGATTCCTCCAAAGTTTGTTATTATTGATGATGGGTGGCAATCTGTTGCCATGGATCCAAATGGAACTGAATTCATAGCCGATAATGCAGCCAAGTAAGCAATACAAACTGGAATTAATCCTTTATTATTCTTTACTAATTAATCTTCCTTCCATCGGCTTAAGGATTATATCTTTCTTGTAATCTAGCTTTGCAAATAGATTGACACATATCAAAGAGAACCATAAATTTCAGAAAGATGGCAAAGAGGGTCACAGAGTAGAGGATCCAGCTTTGGGACTTGGCCACATTGTCACTGAAATTAAAGAAAAACATGCTTTGAAGTATGCTTATGTTTGGCATGCGATAACAGGGTATTGGGGAGGTGTCAGACCGGGTGTCGCTGAAATGGAACACTACGATTCCAAATTGGCTTACCCCATTTCCTCCCCTGGAGTTGAGTCAAACGAGCCTGATCAAGCTTTGGACAGCATAATTAAGAATGGCCTTGGCCTTGTTAACCCTGAGAAAGTTTTTAACTTCTATGATGAACTTCACTCATACCTTGCATCAGCTGGTATTGATGGAGTCAAAGTTGATGTTCAGAACATCCTTGAAACTCTTGGGGCAGGCCATGGTGGAAGAGTGAAGCTTGCTAGAAAATACCATCAGGCTTTAGAGGCATCCATTGCTAGGAATTTCCGGAACAATGATATAATCTCTTGCATGAGCCATAACACAGATGGTTTGTACAGGTATATATATATATTTCATCTTTCATCCAGAAAAAAGTTAAGCCTGTCTACTAGTGAAGCCATCTGTCAGAGATTATGATTTGTTTGTGCAGTGCAAAACGAACAGCTGTTATTAGGGCATCAGATGATTTCTGGCCTAGAGATCCAGCATCCCACACAATCCACATTGCCTCAGTTGCATACAATACTGTTTTTCTTGGAGAATTTATGCAGCCAGATTGGGATATGTTTCATGTAAGTTGCCAGATTTGGTCTATCCTCACATTTATTAGATACTTTGAATTGTCAATGTTTATTGACCAACAAAGGGTTTTGGTGACAGAGCCTGCACCCAATGGCTGAATACCATGGAGCAGCTCGTGCTATCGGAGGTTGTGCTGTTTATGTAAGGTACAATTACTTTTCCTAGTTATGGTTTTCAACATATGATTTCTCATTCTCATATCAAGTGTTATACTATTACAGTGACAAACCCGGGCACCATGACTTTAAATTACTCCAGAAGCTTGTTCTTCCTGATGGTTCGATATTGAGAGCCAAACTTCCAGGAAGACCTACCAGGGATTGCTTGTTCAACGATCCAGCGAGAGATGGGAAAAGGTGAGAAACAAAAAAATGGTACTACCTATTCTAGAAGAATATATAAATACGGCTTTAGTATCCTAGTAAGAGAAACAGAGGAAGAAAAGAATTCACTATATATGCTCATAATTATCTAGTGCAGCCTTCTAAAGATTTGGAATCTGAACGAGTTCACTGGAGTGATTGGGGTCTTCAACTGCCAGGGAGCAGGGTGGTGTAAAGTTGGAAAGTCAAATATCATACATGACCTACAACCAGGCACAATTTCAGGACATGTTAGGGCCAGAGATGTTGATTATTTGCCTAAAGTAGCTAATGATGGATGGAATGGAGATTCTGTCATATATTCGCATCTTGGTGGTATATATGTCTCTGCTCACTATGTTATCATTATGCATGCATGACTTTAGTCTTTAGGTATATACAAACTAAAACAATGGTAATTTATAAGACAAGAAAACTTTTCTGATTTGTAATTGCAGGAGAGGTAAACTACCTTCCCAATAATGCATCAATGCCAATCACTTTGAAGGCACGAGAATATGAAGTTTTCACAGTGACACCAGTAAAGATATTATCCAATGGGTCTAAGTTTGCTCCATTTGGTCTAATCAAAATGTTCAATTCTGGAGGAGCCATCAAGGACTTAAGATATGATAATTCAGGGTCAGGGAGCAATGCAAAAATCGATTTGAAAGTTGGCGGCTGTGGTCTGTTTGGAGCCTATTCGTCTTCTCCACCCAAGAGAATAACGGTTGACACAGAACAAGTGGATTTTGAATATGAAGATGGATCTGGTTTAGTGACCCTGTCTTTGAGAGTTGCTGAAGAGGAGTTGTATCATTGGAGCATAACCATTGAGCTATGATGACAAGTAGCTAGAGCCTAGGACTAGGAGGTTAATTTACAACTTGCAACTTATTTATATTGGAATTTGGAGTCGCATCAGTTAACAAAGATGTACATCTGGTTGCTTGCTTGCTGCAGTTGATCCCATTCCCATACAAGAAATAAGGAGGCGGGGCATGTTTTCCGACCAAGACTGGGTTATTGTATTACTCAGTAGCTTCTTGTTTACTTACTTTCTTTCTCCATTCAAATTTCTATCAGATTACACTAGCAGATTGAACAACTGTTTGCCTGAAACTGAAACTCCTCTACATTAGCCTTAATTTCTAAGCAAAATAAATTAATGAATTTCTGACATATATCTACTGTGAGATATTGAAGGGGATTGTAGCCTTGAATGTTATGCTGCAAAATCATACTATCCATTGATTTATGGTTAAATTCATTATTAACAAGTATAAAGCTAGAGGCCAATCCATGGCCCTTACGGCAAAATGGAAGCCCTAACTCTTTTCAATCAAACTTATCAAAAAAATTTCAACCATTATGGTGATGTTGGGATTGACAGGAAAATAAGAGATGAAATTTTAAAAAATGATTGAACCCAATCTCACATTTCTTTCCCTAAGAATGAGACACATACATAGTTACATACACATGTTGATTTTTGACATGTTATTGTTTAGAATTGCGTACCTGTCTTGCCTATGAAATGAAACAAATAAATATAGGACCCGGGAACCCAACCAACAAAAACGGATCCTCCAAACCCAACATTAAAAGGAAAAGGACCCATTAAGCAGACTTTACCAGTTTGTCCAAAAACCTCCCTAAACCCACAGAGAGATACCGAGAGAGACAAGGTCGCAAGAAATGTTTCAAAGCAGATTGGTTGCTTCGATTCTAAAGAGAAACAAAGCTCTTCTCAATAACTTAACGTCCAATCTCAAGGGAACATCTACCCCTCGTTTTTATAGCTCTTCTTCTTCTTCTACTACTACTTTTACTGCTAATGGGGTTGCGAGGAGCTCCTTTTGTGGCTTTCGATCTCTCCCTAAGGTTCTTTTTCTCTCTCGATTTCGATTCTTTAGTCGAATTCTTGAAATGGGTATCCTATTTCCTTGAATTTTCCATATATTATAATCGATCGGATCAATGCTGGTAGCTTTTCTCTTCTTGAAGAGGGATATGATTGAATTCATTGCTGCTTTCTTTTAATTCTTTTGCTGTCTATGTAAATTTGTTCTTCTTCGTTTTGGAAAACCAATTGACTTGGATCATCCTTTTTTTTTATGAGGCTTTTGGATTGTGGGATGAATGCTGGGAATTAATCTGAATTGGAAACAATAATCCTTCAGTCAAACTAAGAATTTGATGAAAGCAGTTGCACATCTCTCTGCCTCTATTTCTCTTTCTCTCTCTTATGTAAAGTTGCATTCTCTGCTTCTTCTTTAAAGCATTATTGAGCTAGGGATTTTGAGTATTCTTGTCACTTTTGGAGAGCCTAACTTGTCTCTGGATATGGCGATGCTAAATTTATCTGTTTTATTATTCTGCATAAGCATTTGAATTTTGAAGGTCAGGTATTATGCTCCAGAGTCCATTCTTAGCTTTCACTGAAATAAAGTGGTGTGTGCTAGTTAAAAGAACGATGGTGATAATGCTCAAGTTGTTATCTGAATGTGACTAAATGGAAGTCAATTTATTCGTTTCAGGGACATCATATTCCGTCTTTCAGGAAGATGTCCACTGTGGCCTCTGTTGGCACAGAAAAGGAGGGATTGAAGCTATTAGTAACTGCAGGCCCACGCGCTCAGAAAATGGTGGGGATATGGCTTTTTGGTTCTGCTGCCTGGGTTTTTAGCATGGTGGTACTAGGTGGTGTCACACGACTGACCCGTTCTGGTCTTTCAATGACTGATTGGAAATTTACCGGGAGGCTTCCTCCTCTATCAGATGAAGAGTGGCTAGAAGAGTTTGAGAAGTATAAGCAATCGCCAGAATATAAGAGGTATTGAGCAAAAATATGGCATGTTTGCTGCAATTATTGTAGTTTCACCTCTTAGTACTTGTACTTTGCAGCCCTAGGTAAACTTGTCCTCATAAAATATATTTTGGTGCCATAGCATATAATGTAATAAATTGGTCATGATAACTAACTGCTATTATATGTTCAACGAACATTGCCAATCAGTAGTACTATTTTTTCAGTGCTTTAAGGTTATCCTCTATTGAGGATTTACTTAATTGACAAAACATGTATCATGCAGAGTGAACAAAGGGATGAGTATTGAAGATTTTAAATTTATATACTGGATGGAATATGCACATCGAATGTGGGGGAGAGCCTTAGGTGTCATGTTTGCTTTGCCATTCTCGTATTTTCTTCGTAAGGGATACATTACCCTGCGCCTTGGACTAAGACTATCTGCTCTTTTTGCTCTTGGTGCTGGTCAGGGTCTGATTGGTTGGTGGATGGTCAAAAGTGGTTTAGAGGTGAAAAGCAATCAGCTTTTTCCTATTTTCATTTCCCCTGCTCTTAGTAAGTTGAAAATCAAAATTTGGTAGAATGTTGTTCACTGCATAGATGTTTCTTCCTACAGGAGCCAGCTACCGAATATGTTCAGCCGCGAGTGAGCCCGCACCGTCTTGCTGCTCATCTTACTTCAGCATTTGTTATTTACAGTGGCCTCTTCTGGACTGCCCTTTCTGTTGTAATGCCTGAACCTCCTGCTGGATCATTAGCTTGGGTTAAAGGCGCTGCCAAAGTTAAGAGGCTTGCAATTCCAGTAAGCCTCATTGTAGGCATTACAGCTATCTCAGGAGCATTTGTTGCAGGAAATGATGCTGTATGTTAGCCGTTTTTCTTTGTTTTTGGCATCTCTTCTTTCAAATTAATCTTGTATATCTTCTGTGGGCCTTGGCCTTGCTGAGGAGCGGTTTGTTGTATACTTTAATTTTGTAGGGCCGTGCATACAATACTTTTCCAAAGATGGGAGATTCATGGATTCCTGATGATATATTTGATATGAAACCAGTAATCCGCAACTTCTTTGAGAATACATCAACTGTGCAGGTAATTGGTGTTCCCTAATATTAACCCTTAAGCAAGTGAATGTGAGGATCTTCAAGGTGAAGGATTACATTAGGTGCTCTTGTGAATCTTGGAAAAGGGAACAGAATTAAACACAGGCATCAGTAAATGGATAGAGGATAATCTGTTTAAATATCTATATGTAAAGCTGGAATTGTCACATAAAACGTGTTTTGATTCTTCTAGTTATCCACATTCAATTGCTCAATGTTTTGAGTGATAACTTTTGGTCAGGCTACTGTAACTGCTCCATAACATATATCTTAACAATTTTTGCAGCTTAATCACCGTATCCTTGCAACTACCGCTTTAATCTCTATTTGTGGTTTGTGGTGGGCAACTAGAAAGTTGGACATCCATCCAGCTATTAAATCTTTGGTCGGAAGCACACTTGGCATGGCTGCTCTTCAGGTGATTGCTTGGTTTAGGGTTTTTTTTTTAATTCTCTTTAATATGAGTTTTAATGAATCGCTCATAAGCATATTGATGAACTCTATTTAATATTTATTATTGTAGGTAACATTAGGTGTATCAACGCTTCTATCATACGTACCTGTTTCACTTGGCACTGCACATCAGGCAGGAGCTCTGACCCTTTTGACACTGATGCTCTTGCTCAATCACACCGTGAGAAGGCCATCAATGGCCCTTCTGAAAACGCTGCCTCAGGTGGCCAAGACTTGTGATAGACTGGCTTTGTAAGGAATATGATATATATTAAATTTTTAGGTTTGGTTAATTAAACACAGAGATTTGTTATTTGATTCTCGTGTTGTTATGTAATGCAATCTCCAAATTTCCAAGTTGAAGGCTTTAGGGCGGACGGGTCCCAGATGATTTTGTCACTCGAATTGAAAAATTTTGCTTTTGTTGCAAGGCATCTATGGTCATCATTAGTTATTAGGAACTAAAGACCTCAACAAATGATTTGGAGTGCTTTATTAGTATTTTTAGCACTGATAAATTAAATTAAATTAAATTAAATTAAATAAAATATAGATATTGAAAATGGTTTGAATTGGTATTGTCTGGGGTCTGTTTATGTCTCATTGGCAAGTTACGATGAACCTGAAATTTCGTAGCTACGTGTCGTTGAATGGGCAAACGGCAGCCACATGGAGAGAGGTAAAGCCCCCCACATAGATTACAAAGACACAAGTAAGCAGCTCGGCTCTCTCCCCTCCTGGGTTTATATAAACCGTCTCAATTGAGGTCGATAAGGCATTGCAAGTTGCAAGAAAACAAAGCAAAGAAGAGAATAGAGATCAATGGCAGAAGGATATGAGCAGCAAAAAGTGTCAGGGAGATCAATGGTGTGGGCATCGGTGGCGGGTGTGGCAGTGACAGCACCGCTGCTGGGAATGATGGGGTTCAGCTTCCTGGCAACGGTGACTCTGCTAGTTGTAAGCTCGCCTTTGCTGTTGATAATGAGTCCCCTGCTAGTGGGTGTTGGGTTGGTGTTTGGGTTTGCGTTGGTGGGGTTCGGCGTTGCTGCGGCCATGGCTCTGGCCGGTGTCTCCACTCTAGCATGGATGTATAGAGAGGTAAGATCAGGTTTCATGAACCGTGGTGTCAAGTTTGGAATTGGAGAGCAAGGGAAGGACAGGGCCGGGTACGGGTACGGGTATGGGTATGGGTCTTGGCAGCAGAATTCACCCATGATTTGAGCTGAAGAGGTCTCATTCAACTCTCAACAAATGAAATGTCATGTCATGTCATGTGTTTTTGTCTGAAATTTAGATACTGAATAATAATAATATTGTAAAGTTGAAGTTGTAGTTTCTTCTTTTGTTGCTTTATCTTCACCAATTAATGTGTGTAGGACTTTGGATAAGTAGGAAGTAGTAGATGGCTAGATGCTATAAAATAAAAGCCAATGTTGAAATCTTCTACTACTGTCTACTACTTATATTGGGATCAAAATTTGTGGCATAGTGTGGTCACGCTCCTTTATAGATTTTGGTCTAAGATTGTATCTCCCTCCCTTTGCTCCATTTCTACTGTACTTTTTTTTCCTTTTGTTGGTGCATGATGCATCTACTTTTCTTTTCCTTTGCTATATATATATCCATCGGTTGGGTCTTTTTCAGACCAGTTGTTTCAGTAAGACAATTTTTGCCGTCAACAAAATGTATTCTAGTATATTTGTATTTGTATTAATAATTATAAAACTCGACAAATACCCAAAGACATAAAGGTATTGGTATTATAAATTTCATTCTTGTAATAAATACGTACAATCTAACTTTTCTTTTGTCTTTTTTTTTTTTTGGGGGTAAAAACTAACTTTTCTTTTGTCAGTATAACTTGATTCTACTTGTTTGATTTGGTGTTTCTTTGATTGACGATATGACTTTCTTAGAATTCAATCAAATTCATAATAAATAGAGGAGGACTTTGTTCTATTGTACTGCACGTTACATAAACTATCAAGACAAGTCAAATTCATCATAACACAAGACTTTGTTCTATTGTACTGCACGTTATATAAACTATCAAGACAAGACAAGTCAAATTTTATTATAAGTGTGTTATATAGAGGAGTCTATATATTTATTTATATAGAGTAGAGTACTAATTACTTGAAAGGAAATCCCCTTGATAACCTCCATTAACAAAACCTGGTTTATTTAAGGAACTATGTCTATATATTAAGTGTGTTTATCATGTAAATTCACCTCTTTCTGACCCTAGTAATTTTATCAGTTTTCACATACTGCACAGAAGTTTCCATTTTTCTTGGTTCAAAATCTAGACAGATTGGATGGTGTTTTTTGTGGCTCAAAATTTATTTTGGCCTTGGAAAATTACCCTCCTCTGTTTACTCTTCTCATTCTTTGTGGGTTTGTTTGGATTGGGCTTTAATAATTTCCCCCTTTTTTGTTGTGGGCTCTAATGCCCTTTTGTCTTTTCATCCAACCGGCCAGCTTCTTACCCTGGAACCCTGCGTCCTGCTGCTTCATGTGTCTCTCTGTTCTGTCCACTGTCCTCTGAGGCTGAGCAACTGTCTTTCCTCTCTTTACTCTTTGTGGCAACTCGCAAGGCCACCGCTTAGTCTCTAGATTATTCCATTACCGCTTTCTTTCTTTCTTTCTTTCTTAAATGTCCTTCCATCCATCACTGCTGTTTCTTTCATTCCTTCAATATATACTCTTTTGTCTTTTTTTACATTTTAGCTCTCTGTTTTCTCCCTCTCCACTCTTGACCTCTGTTGCTCACATTTAGTATTTACTCAAGGTAACATTTCAAGTTAAAGGATTGTTTTGATCCCTTTTTTCCCTTCCGTTTGCTTATCTCTTTTTTTCCCCCAATACCTGACCTTTTTCTTCATTGTGTAGACCAGGTTCTGCTCCAGCATCTACGAAGGTAATTGATCACTCCTTTTTTGTGTGTGTGTGTTTTAATGTTTTCCTCTCAATTAAGACAAAGTTTGGAGGGAAGTTAAATAATGCTTCAACTGCAATGGTGATTAATTGTAATAATCATTTATTAGGTTCAACTATCTCCTTCTCCATCCAAGAAGGTATGTGACTGCCAATGATTCCTCTGTTTTCCTGCTACTCTTATACTTCTGCTCAACATATGTTTGGCCATTACTTATGCTTGTATCCAGGAGAAATTAAGTGGAATTATTTCATGCTTCACTGTCTGAAATTAAACCAGCATTGAGATTTGAGAGCATATATATATATAGTTGTTCGAGTTGTTAGGATCGATGTGGGAGGATACAATATTACCAGGTCATATACTATATGGTTCCTATTAGCACTCATCTATATTTACTGCTATAGAAATAATACTACTACAAACAATTCCTTCATAATTACAGATACTTACTATTATTATTAAAAATGCGGGTCGACATAAATACAAACATCAACTTGGTCGTGATCTAGTAGGTACCTCCCTCTGCCCTCTGCCTCACCTCACCCTGACTTGAGTTGAGTCCCCGTCCCGTCTGGTCTCGAGTCTCGACTCTCGACAGACGACACGCCCGCAAAGCCCAAATCCCCATTGCCCACAATTCTAATTTCTGTATCTGGGATCCATTACTTTACTAGTATTAAAAATGCGAGTGGACATACAAAATACTACTCCACAAATATTGACTTTGGTGGGATTGATTTCAAAATTAGAAACAACTGCAAATTGATGTACAACATTTAATTTCCAATTAATGTCCCGCATCAATATGTCAATAATACTCCCCATACAATGCACACTATTAATTCTACATATCTCTTTCTCTTTCTCATAATAGAAAAAGGCAACCCATTTACCTTTTTCCTCTTCTGCACCCAATCAATATATGTAAATTCTGGCAACTGAAAAAGTGTTTGGGAATTAATCTTGATGTGCCTCCAAAGTCAAGGCACCCACATGCACCTGGGTTGGAGAAATGCATCACTCTATCGAACTAACTTATAGTATTAATTAGAAGAATCCTTTTTATGATGTCTTAAACTTTTATATATACTATCCACTTGGGTTTGATTTGATCAGCCATCGCATTTTTATATATTGGAACTCCATTTTGGTTTAGCAAGGACACTACATAGATATAAATATATAGAAGAAGAATCATAAAGCTGTTAATATCTTGTTAGCAACGTGTGGGAGTCTTTTACTAACATAAAACATTAATTTATTCTCCTTTTAACGACAAAGGTAACTGTTTCATCTTTTTTTTTTTTTTTCTCCTTGGTACAAACTGGCTTCATTTTCATCTGGTGTTTTTGCATGTAATTAAGTTGATATTTCGGTGTTTCCATGCAATACATATATATACGCTAGCTGCTACGTTCTGCATGTCTATTGGGCGCCGCCTTTTGATTTGAGTGTTTTGCTGACTGAAAATTACTGTAGTACAGGGATTGATATATATGGTTACATACATATATATGTATGTGAAATAATATAATTAATTGTCATTCATATATATAATTGCATGCATGCATCACTGTTGTTTTAAACATTGGCTCTAGATTGGTTGAACAAGTCAGCTAGATAACGGCCGTGAATATTGGAAAACCTATTTTATGTTTTGAGTTTGAGCTTGAGTAGGAGTGATGTTAGGAAACGTGTGGAGTGCAAATTTTGCACTTTGTAGCGCAAGTTGTCAAAATATGATTAAAAGAAAAGAAAATAAAAACACGGTGTTTTTTTTGGGATGTGTTAATGGTGTTTGATCATTTCGGTCGCGTATAGTTAATTAAGATTGCTTTTCCAGGATTGATTCGATGTTGTTGATCACGAATCAGTAACTACGGTTCCGAAGATGGGTTTTTGTTATTAGTAGATTTGATTTTATTTATTTTGTAATAACGTCCACTGATCATATATATATACATATATACTGGTTGAATCAGGATTTGCTGGTCGGATCTTTACTTGAAGTTTTCTAATTAAATTGAAAAAAAAAAAGGAAAAACAAAATTCTTCATCATGTATGTTTTTGGTCATGTTGGGAATTTACGATAGAGGGTGAGTAAATGATCATGTGAAGTAGTATATCATGAATTAGTAATTAGGGAGGAAGTTAATTAAATTTATAAGTAGAAAGAAGATGGATTATAGCAGACTGCAAATAGTTGGGGTCAAATCCCAACTTGAAGTAAGTAAATGTATTTCGATCGTTTCATTTATTTTGTTTTAATCTGGGCATATTTAATTAATTTGAGGTGGTATTTGTTTGTAATAATGAATGGTACTGATTTAGCAGATGCAATCTCTGGATGTAATGTCGATGAATGATGATGAACAGATTGATGAAAGGAATGGTGGACATGTTCCATCTTTTTGCATTGGTATAGGGAATGTCCTATGTAGGAGTATCAAGACTGTTGTGTTGTCAAAGAAATTCAACTTGCTAATTCCCTTCGGCCCTGTCGCAATCCTTGTCCAGAAATGGACTGGTCATAATGTGAGTTCTACGTTCTATATATCTGTGTTTTTGAATTAATTAATTAAAAATCTGTTCTGAGTTTTGTTGGATACATATAATGAATATGACAGGGTTGGGTCTTTATTCTTGGGTTGTTGGGTATTATGCCTTTGGCGGAGCGATTGGGATATACTACAGAGTAAGGACTCTTATTCTTCCCTAGCGGCTAGCAGCCTAGCTAGCTTGAAATTGAATTGTTCAATTGTATTGTATTTCCAACATTAATTATTATGCCTTTTGCAAGTAACGTTGCGTTTTAATTGGTTTGGTGTTTGATTCAAGGCAGTTGGCTTTCTACAGCGGACCTACAGGTTTGATTCAGTAATTAATTTAATTTGTTCCTAAACATGCATAGTATTATAGGAGTATATGTAATGTAGAGTAGTACTTACTAATTGGTGTGATTATTATTAATTAATTGCAGTGGGGGGACTCCTAAATGCAACATTCGGAAATGCAACAGAATTGATAATATCAATCTATGCATTGAGAATTGGAAAGATAAGGGTGGTTCAGCTGTCATTGCTAGGCTCCCTTTTGTCAAACCTCTTGTTTGTTTTGGGATGTGCTTTCCTCTCTGGAGGCCTCGTTAATAAGGAGCAGCTTTTCAACAAGGTTAATTATTTTCTTTCAATTACTATTTCAATATAAAACTGATCAAATTAGCTAATATAGTATATAAATATGCAGGCAACAGCTGTGGTGAATTCGGGACTTCTGTTGATGGCAGTGATGGGGCTAGTGTTCCCGGCATTCCTCCACAGCACCCACACTGAAGTGCATTTTGGGATATCAGAGTTGGCTCTTTCCAGATTCAGTAGCTGTGTCATGCTTCCGGCCTACCTTGCCTCCATCTTTTTCCAGTTAAAGAATCTTAATGATCTGGTCTGCTGCTGATCCTCCCATCATTTTTAATTACTATATAATTCTATATTCTATATATATTTCCCATTCATCTATAGTAATATTTTTCATATAATAGTGTAATTAATTAGAGCTGCAGCTTTGAGTTTGACAAATACTATATATATATAATGAAAAATTACTCAGGAAGGGATACTGGTTGGAGACAACTCCGATCATGAGGAAGAAGACGAAGACGAAGCTCCGGAGATCTCTAAGTGGGAATCTGTCATCTGGCTTGCAATTATGGCAGCTGCCATCTCTATACTTTCAGAGTATCTCGTTGACGCCATAGAGGTAATATAGTACTACTTGCTCTTCTTCGTCTTTGAGTTTGAGTTGGAGCAATTAATTAATCTGTGGTTTGGCAGGGAGCATCTCTAGCCTGGGGGGTGCCGGTTGCTTTTATTTCTGTTATCTTGCTTCCTATAGGTGGGAACACCGCTGCAGTTACAACTTCAGTCATGTTTGCCATGAAAAACAAACTTGTAAGCATTTTTTTTCCATATAGTAGCTAGTAACATAGTGAATAGTGATCCCCTAATTAATACTATATAAATAATATGATTTTCCTACAGGATGTGTCTTTGGGAGTGGCAATAGGGTCATCAACGCAGATTTCTATGTTTTTGGTAGGTGCATTTCAATTGGATTGCATTGAATTGGATTGGGGTTTAGTATTAATTTGAAAAACATGTGGATTTGTTGTTTTTGTTACCAACAGATTCCGTTTTGTGTGGTGGTTGGGTGGATATTTGAGCGGCCAGTGGACTTAAACTTTGGGCTTTTTGAGACGGCAACTCTCTTCATGACTGTTATGTTTGTAGCATTCTTGATGCAGGTATTGGATAATCACAATTAGCATTCTTCTTCTTCATAAAGAAATTAGTTGAAGTTGTTTTTGCTTTTTGGTGAAGATATATTATATTATAGATAATGTTTTGTTGCAACTGTGGATGCAGGAAGGAACATCTACTTACTTCAAAGGACTAATGCTTCTTTTCAGTTATGTCATGGTTTCAGCAAGTTACTTTGTTCATCAAGATCCCCTCTCCGCCTGACTTCCATTTCTAACATTTTTATTACCTCTCTTTTACTTTTACTCAAAAAAACACCACCTTATTATACATATCACATATATATAATAATGTATATACTCTTATGCTTGCATGCGGTTGCTTAGGTACTAGTATATATATTAATCAAGTTTAAGCATGCTTTGATTCTATTATTAGCTTAGCCTAATGCTAATAGGGACGAGAGTTGATGACATTCTAATCTCTCCCTCTCTCTCTCTAAATGTCTTGCAATGTACAGTGCCCATAATAACTATACTCATCACCATATAAAAATCTTGACATTAGTACTATTGTTTATATTGTTTTTCTACATAACAAGTGAAAGTAAAGAAACAGGCAAAAACTACGGTTTTAGAATACCAATTTCAAGTTGATCATCATTTGACATAGACCGTATTGAGTCCGGAGGCTCTGCAAATCCCGAGCGGAGCTATGGTTTGCGTATATGTGATCAAAATAGTATAATTGAGCAATATGGATACTTTTAGTTAAAAAAAAAAAAAAACCAACCTCTTAGATATTCAATTAATTATGATTAAGTTAAATATGGATACTTACCATGTGTATCTTCCTTCATTATTTGGGACAGAAGTATTAATGTGCCTGAAACGAGTACTGACTGACAAAAAAGTTGAGATTAGACTTTGAATGGTGAATCTTGTTCTTTGTCTACCATTATTAATTAAGCATTGATCCACTAATAGTAGTAGTAACTAGTAAGCAGTAAATACAGTATTAGTATTAAGATTAAGATTAGGAGTACTTGCTTGCTTCTTCTTCAACTGGAGCAACCATTATTTGAAGTTTGAAGTTTGAAGTTACCAAATGGAAAGTCATTAATGGGTGATTAGATTTTGCATTTGACAAAGAAAACAATAATAATGGTGGAACCCACGATGTGAGAGTGAGACAGACACCAGAAATCAAAACAGGCCCTGCGAAACTTCCTCGAAGTGAAACTCCAAATCCAAAGATATTTTCTCTTTTTTAAATATCTATTAAAATAGCCAATTGGATCTCCATTTCCGGCAATTTTATTTAATTAACCAATAATATACTAATGATATAATTAAAATTAAATTAATAATTGGACTAGCAATTTTTATATATAAAAATAGAACTCCGGCAACACAACACATGGATTCCCACGTTTCTTGTCCAATCTATTTTTGTTTTCCTCATTTTACTTCTCTTTTTACAATTTTTTAAATTAAATTAGATTTAAGAAAAACGAAACCAGATAAACTGAAAGCAAAGACAAAAGGCGCTTCAATTAAGGGGAAAAAAAAAAAAGAGAGAGAGTTTAGAATCAAAAGTTACTAAAACTACCATACAAATACCTACCGAAGTAAACTAAACTATGCTTACAATTACAAATTAGAATTAGAAGAATCTGCTCTTATTTCGTACGGTCGCCTTCGTCCTTGACCAAAGGCGATTTTTTTTTTCCTTTTGGGTGACGAAAAGTATTGAGTTTCTTTTTATTTTCTGGGTTTTTTTTTTTTTTTATTTATACCCATTGGAAGCCCTTCCTAAGATTTGCAATAAAGGTTAGTTCTTTCTCAGATCCGTTGACGTTAAACATCGTTTCTTGAATTCCCCTGTTTCCTTTCTCTGGCTTCTTAACTATTCGTATTAGTATTGATGTTTCATACAATTTGTGCACTTTAACAAAAGGATGGAACATAATTTTTTTTTTTATGCTTTTTATTGTTTGGAATTAATTTCTTTTGTTATTTCGGTGATTTTGTATCATGTTGTAGATTTAAGTTAGATGCATATAAAATCTTATCTTTCATTTATTATAATATAGTATGAATTGATTGCCAAGTTTAGTTGGGAAATAAACTTGGAAGATGAGATCTTGATTTGTGGATTTATTAATTTACTATTACAATTTCTGGCTGTGTTAAGCATACTTGCTAGTTTCCTGCTTTTTTGGGACGGTTAATTTTGCACAAATCTCAGTTGTGATGTTGTTATTTAGACATTGAGGAATTAAAAGACCAAGCGCATGAATTTGTGATGCTTTCTATGTTAATGGCTGTGGAGAACTTATTTTTCTTTTGATATGTGAAGATGGATTACAAGCTGCAAATTGGGGTCCAATCCCACCTTGAAGTACGTTATTCTTCATTTTTATTGTTTTATCTTTATCCATTTTTTTGTTGCTTTTTTTTTTTTTCTTTGGTCTCTCTATCCCACCATTCATCTGGTTGGAAGAATATGCATTGAGTTACTAAATTTTTTACTGTATAATAGTCTATACACTAATGAAAAGATGCTTTCTGTAGCAGATGGGATCACTAGATGATAGGCCAATGCATGATCTCGATGTTGAGTGCCTCTATTCCCCTGAAATGGATGCTCAAAAGACACAGTCTAATGATTCAGTTCAACAAGTATCACTTCCTGGTAGATTGCCTGTTGGTGATACTAAAATGATTAGGAATGGTGTCTATAAGAGCATAAAGACTGTAGTTTTCTCGAATAAACTCAACTTGCTCATGCCTTTTGGCCCTCTAGCAATCTTGGTTCACAAAATGACTGCTCATAATGTGAGTTTTATTGTTTATGCTCTCTTCTTTCTGGGTTTTCTTTTTTATATAAATGGTTGAACAATCACTGAGATGGATTGCAGGGGTGGGTCTTCTTTCTAAGCTTACTGGGTATAACACCTTTGGCAGAGCGTTTGGGTTATGCTACTGAGTAAGGATTCATTTTCTTTCATTGAATTTGCTGTTTTGATGCTGCTGCTTGTTCTAATGGCTCCTAACATTGCCTTCTCATTTGATTGAATTTAGGCAGTTGGCTTTTTTCACCGGACCTACAGGTATAGTTTTATCCTCAACTTTTTTAGATATTGTTTGGTGATTATCTTCATTAAGCAACTGGTTTGTTGATTTTAAATTTGCATTGCTCATTTTGACTTCCCACTAATCCCTTTTATTTTATGGGAAGCCTTGCTCAGTGACCCTAATGTCAGATCCTCCAACACAACCCCTTCATCTCCTGAGATCTTTTTTTATCTTACTTGTCAGGCATTGGAAACTTTTTTTATTTTAACCTTCTACTATTGGCATAACTGATTCTAGCATGTCTTACGTTACATCTAGGTCAGGCTAATAATCATATATATAGTCAGTCTACAGCATTAAATAGCTTTCCATAATTTGTCTAAATTGGCTATTTACACTTTTCGTGTCAGTGATGGTCTTTAATATGTTTTGAACCGAATTGCAGTTGGTGGTCTTTTGAATGCTACATTTGGGAATGCAACAGAATTGATTATTTCCATTTATGCCCTCAAAAGTGGAATGATACGTGTTGTTCAGTTGTCATTGTTGGGCTCAATTTTGTCAAACATGCTGCTTGTTCTTGGATGTGCATTCTTCTGCGGTGGGCTTGTATATCATGGAAAGGAACAGGTTTTTAGCAAGGTAATGGTCTTAGCATGTTGTCTGATTTCATTTCTGCTATTTTTCCGTATTCGATTACTCTAAACTGAAATAAACTTGCATACAGGCCACAGCTGTTGTCAATTCGGGGCTGCTGCTAATGGCGGTCATGGGCCTACTCTTCCCGGCAGTCCTCCACTACACACACACTGAACGTCATGCTGGGAAGTCAGAGTTGGCTCTTTCAAGATTTAGTAGTTGTATTATGCTTCTAGCCTATGCTGCCTACCTTGTTTTCCAGTTAAAGAGTCAAAAAGATCTCTATGTCCCTATTGATGAGGTTGGTTATCATTGTTATTATTATCTCCTGCATATAAGTATTTGTCTTGTTTTCTTCCTTTCTAGTATAATAGTTTCATTTAGAATTAATCAATGGGCTGGTACATGGTGTGATATCAGGAAGGAAGTCAGAACGAGGAGAATTCAGATGATGATGATGAAGCTCCAGAGATCTCCAAATGGGAATCAGTGATTTGGCTTGCAATCATGACAGCTTGGATCTCTATCCTATCAGATTATTTGGTTGACGCGATACAGGTAAAATTTGGTTTTATCTTTTAATCTTTCCTCTTCTTGGTTATGAGATGGATAGTTTAAATGCAGGGAGATCATAAGTTACTCAAAGAAATAACTTGTTAAATTTTGGAACCATTACCAAATTAACCAATGCATGTTACATCGTCCGTTGTTGTTAAAGTATTGAATTCTTGATATGACATGAATAAGATGCAAGATTGTTAGAGGTCTGCATCTGCTATGGTTAGCAGCAGATGGAATTACTTCGCGGGATTTTAAGTTTGCTTTTTTGTTTAATACACTCTCAGGGGTATATTCTGATTACTTTTGTATAATATATGATCTCCCTTTTTTTGTCTGATTGTTGTTTCTCAGGGGGCATCTGAGGCGTGGGATGTTCCAATTGCCTTTATTAGTGTTATCTTGCTTCCCATTATTGGGAATGCAGCAGAGCATGCAAGTGCTATTATGTTTGCCATGAAAGATAAACTTGTAAGTGATTCTCTTAACTTTCATTACTTTTTTTGTTTTTTTTGGTTTCAATAGCTTGCTAATCTGTTTAATTTCTCTGCAGGACATATCATTGGGAGTGGCAATAGGGTCATCAACTCAAATTTCCATGTTTGGGGTAGGTGCTGTACATTAAATTGTGCTCATTGTGTATCGATGGTATTGCATTATACTATATACAACCCCTATTTCTTAATTGTAAGAGTTTTGGGTTTCCTCACAATTTTATTCTTAGATCACCTTAGGTGCACTCAAGGATATGTCATTCATATAATATGCATCATCTTGGTAATGCATGACTCACTATTTGCAATCATTTGGCCATCTCCAGTCTTTTAGTATGTGCTCTTCTGAAAATTATTGTTGGCCAATACTTTTTTGGATTATCATGTTAGATTTTTTTTTTGTTTTTTTTGGGGGGCGGGGTTTTGGGGGGGGGGTTGTTCTGATAGGGTGTTAGCTTGATTGGAGCTTCTGATAATTCTTCCTTTTTCATTTTTCCCCTTTTTGTCTATTTTCATGGCTAATATATTAGTGGTGTCAATGTTTGCCTTTGGGTATGTCCTAAACGTAGTCTTGTTGATGCTGCAGATTCCATTTTGTGTGGTGATTGGGTGGATGATGGGGCGCGAAATGGACCTAAACTTCCAGCTTTTTGAGACAGCTACTCTATTTATAACGGTTATAGTTGTAGCCTTTTTTCTGCAGGTTGGTAGTAATAATTACGAACTTAGGAAAGAGTAATAGATGTTTTTCTGTTTAATTATCATGAATATGAATATATATTAAAGGGATGTTTATTGTTTGCAGGAGGGAACGTCAAACTACTTCAAAGGACTAATGCTTATTCTTTGCTATCTTATAGTAGCTGCAAGTTTCTTTGTACATGAAGATCCTACTTCAAATGGTGAGTTGGTTCCAAAATCTCTAGTATTTTGGTTTCATTGTGTTATGTTTTTGTAATTGATTTGATATTACAACAGAAGAAAGCAAGCAACCAAAAACGTGAATGATGAAAGAGGGTGAGGTGGAATTTTGAAGCATGATAGAGAAAAGGCAGAAGGGGACATGCTGCTGTAAATATTCCATTTTTCCAGCTGCTAATGTTGATGCTGATGCTGATGCTGATGCTGATGCTTGTTCAGTTAATAAGTAATATTGAACAAGTGAGTGGCGTGCATAAATCAATATGATTACTACTAGTACGTTATTGTCCATTAATTTGATTCCAAATCCAAAACCAAAAACCATGTTGCATTGATGCATAGATTGGTGAATTAGAGACGAGACTGTGTATACCGTAGAAAAAGAAAAGCAATGTCTGAATTGAATTTTGATCGGTTCTGTAATGTAATTCTAATTCTTTTGATTTTGAAAGATTTGAGGTGTTGGCCTTGGTTTTGTCAGAGGAATTTAATTTTCAAAAATCATCGGCTCAAGCTGAAGCTGAGGCATTCGCATTCCTTCATAACACACATTCCCATGGCCCAAACTCACCACCTTTACCCAATTAATCAAAAATTCCTCCATGGCCCAACCCACTCCACTTACTGTGTGGTAGTATCATGTCATGTCTGAGTCTGATTGCCAGCCTGCGTCTTCAAATGGCTTCATCAAAATTCAACAGCCAGAAATATATACTAGCTTACATACTGATTATACAATTTAGGATTGATTAATGTTATAAATATATGTGAGTGTGGGGCTTGGGAGATCTTCTAATCAATTTCCCATTTACCTAAACCTGCACCAAACCTTCAATGATTGCGTATGGATACTAGTATCTGACCGTCTCTCAATTAAATTAAAATTAAATTGATATATTGTAAATGGTTGGTTGAAGCTTCAATAAACGTGTAAATATTTGTTTTCAACAACCAATATCATATTCGGACACTTAATGTCAAATATAGCTTATATAAATATGACGATGATTGATTAGAATTAGATGCACATGGTACTATTCTTACTTGTACCCAACTGCCTACAACATTCGACCATATTTTCCCCTTCTTTCAAAATTTCTTGAGCAATATTGTATATTGTTGTTTCCAAAAGCACAAATCAACATTAGTATTATGGGTGAAGAAGAATCCCCAGACAACCAGACTCCCTTGCTGCCAGCTTCTTCCTCGTCAGTCAAAAGAACTGGTAAATTCTCTTTCTTTTTTGCCTTAATTTTCCTCTCAAATATTTCTCTTGGGAGTTGGGACTACTAATCTGAAAATGGGTACCGCTCTATATTGTTCATCTTCATTGCTTTCACATCCCAGCTGGCCTTCTATCTGAAAAAACAATATTGCAAGAAGATATAACCATAAACATAATATATAATTATATACCCCTTTAATTTGTTTCCCTTGTTAATTGCAATATATATATGATCATCGATCTTTTCTTCTCTGCCACAATTATAGTACTGCTGTCATCTTCTTCCATGCCGTTGGTGTCTTATTAATTAACTTGAGTTTAAGCCTGAATTTTAGGCGGCGTTTGTGATCAAAAGTTTTGATCCTACACCTACTTGTTATTGTCATCAAAACAAACTTTCCCAAACTTCATCTTTGAAAGGTGGTAATGACTAGCTTGTTACTTGGAATGGTAGTTGCAGTCTGAGAGAATATATATATATATATATATATATATGGTCCCTAACGTTTGCAAAAATTTTCAAATCAGGGCCTAACCTTTTAATTTGATTAATTAAGTTTCTAACGTTACAAAATCGGCTCAAATCAGTCTATGGGATCAAATTGACAGCCTAATAAACCCCAAAACGTTAGGGACTTAAATTGAGCATAGGGACCGATTTGAGCTAGTTTTGCAAACTAGAAAGTTAGGCCATTATTTGAGTATAATTTTTGCAAACGTTAGGGACTAATTTGGGCAATTAGCCTATATATATATTATTAAAATAATGCGTACGCAACGCTCAAGTTAATTGGTATATATATATATATCTATATGATAATCATGACATTGGCCGGGGCCTATAAGTGTTTCATCATCATATTATTATACTTTAATTTTGACAAGTTGTATGTAAGAAATTCATAATTAGAGAACTGAATTTTGTACGCATGCATATGCAATTATGCATGTATGTTTTCTGGTAATTACAGTATATACAGAGTTTTATATATACGCTAAATATTCAACTTTTTGCTTGTAAGAAGGTAATTAAGTAAAGAGAACTCTCAAAAAAAAAAAGAAAGTAAAGGGAACTAAACTAATAAATTAAGTTATATATATAGAGGACACATGTCACCCTTCAGGACCCGCTTGTGTAGTCTGCTAAACTCCACCGCCGGTGTATTGTATAATTTGCCTTTTTTTAATACATATAATGTATAGCTTTCAGTTTCAATACATATATAGTACTTTATTTTTATTATTAATACATTAATGTTGGGGTATATATATATATGTAATGTAAAATGTTTTTTTTTAATTAAAAAAAAAAAGGGACAATGTGGAGTGCAATAGCACACATCATAACGGGAGTAATAGGGGCGGGAGTTCTGTCACTTGCATGGGCGACGGGGCAGCTGGGATGGATTGCAGGCCCAATGGCGATGTTGGTATTTGCAGGGGTCACCCTCCTTTCCACTTCCCTTCTCTCTGACTGCTACATGTATCCTCACCCTCACCTTGGCCCCAACCGAGTCCATTCTTACATGGACGCTGTCTATGTCTTTTTGGGTAAGCTTAATATTATCTAATATATAATTTCCTTCTCCTGTCGTCTCCATAGATATCATGTCTAGCTAGCTATTTCAATTCATAAACAGGTTTTATATATTTATATATATGTTCTTTTGATATCAATTATATATATTTAATGAATTTTGGCAATTAATCCTGAAATGAAACACAAGGGATTTGATATTGCAGGAGAGAAGAATCACAAAGTGTGTGGAGTTATAGCACAGGAGAGCTTGTGTGGGAGTGCCATTGCCTACGTCATTACCTCTGCTGCCAGCATCAAGTAATTTTCTACTCTCCTTTATTCATTTTCTCTTTTACTACTGTCTACTGCGCTATATTAGTTTATTTAATTTAATTTAATTACGTAATAATAATGAAATCTTATATTGTATGCCCTAATTATTTGTTTACTATTGGATTATAAAGATCAAATTCATCATATATATATATATTATATATACTAAATATTATTTGAAACACCCAGGGATATTACTAAAAACTCTTTTTGAGAATCGATGAGAATCAATAAAACGTCTCTCATCTTTCTCGAACTATAGTGATAGAAAGAATTTAATTAGATTTATGAAAATAAAGAAATTTTAAGTAGCAAAGGTTAATGTCCGAGAATAAGAAATGGATTACAAGCTACGATTTTATCAACAAAAAATAAATTTTACAACTATAAAACTCAACCACCATTATTAATAAGTTATATATATAGAAAATTGAGATCCATTTAAATGACAAACTACTTCACAAATACACAAAATACTAATAAAATTTCAAATTTTTGAAATGAAATCCTTTCTATATTCAAACAACAATAACAAAATCTATAACAAAGAATGTTCGACGCGCTAGCGCAGATCGATCAACTTGTATATATTAATATTAGTCCACGTTGGTGTCACACTTATTCTTCTTAATTATTATAACATTAGATTAGATATATTTGCCTAGGTGATACTGATTTTTGTTTCACTTTTGTATTATTAGTTTCATTATTATTTCTAGAGACCTTGGTTTGGTTTATAGTATGATTTAAAAAATAATATTTATGTCAATATTTATCTTGGGGCAAAGGAAAAAAAAAAAAAAGAATAGGCGGGCTCTCTATAGGTGGACGCTAGCGGGGCTGTAATAAAGAAGAGTCCAAATAAGTGGAGGTGTAGCCATCCCATCGCCAATCGCCATGACAAAATTATCATTTCTGGGATTTTCGATCATGGACGAAAAAACATGGCCCTTTTTGGTTGAAATGTTGTTGTTATTGCCAAAATGCACGCAAGACAAGAGAGCAGCAACTGCAATTTGCAAGTAGCTTAGCGTGGGAATGGGGCGAATCATGGATTAATGGTCCATGGATTCTTTTTTTGGCCAAGATGGTCCATGGATTCGAGTCATTGACTTTTGACACCACGCTTTTCTTTTTCGGCCTTTTTTTTACTACTAGGTCTAGCTAGTAATTCTTTTTAGTACTTGAGATTGTTAGATACAATTCTAACCATTGAAATTAAAAGTCTAATATTCTATTATCAGGCCAAATGTCCAATAAGCTATTATTGGTAATTTAGAAGTGAGTAGTCTGATTCTTTTCCAAGGAAATGTTAAAAGAAAAGGGTCAGAAGGGACTTAAATTTCTTAAAACTTGGAACTTTGCTGGGTGTTGCTCAACTAGAGTCAATTAATGTTGGGCATAAATACCACTTTGCACCCTTAAGTTTGTACGGACTGTCATTTTGTACCCAATTTTTTTATTTTGATCAAAACGCACCCTAAAATTTTATTTTTGTGCCACTTTGCACCCTCCGTCACGGTAGGACAAACGGCTCTATCACGATGCCCGACGTGGCATGCCATGTGTACCAAAAAGCGACATGTGGCACGCCACGTGAACCAAAAAGTGACACGTGGCACGCCAATGAATAAAAAAGTGACACGTGGCACGCCACATGTACCAAAAAGTGACATGTGTCAAGCCATGTGTACCAAAAAGTGACACGTGGCATGCCTCGTGCACAAAAGGACACGTGCCACGTGTTATTTTTTGTCCACGTGGCATGCCACGTCGGACGCCGTGACCGATCCGTTTGTCCTACCAAACAGAGGGTGCAAAGTGGCACAAAAATAAAACTTTAGGGTGCGTTTTGATCAAAATAAAAAAATTAGGTGCAAAATGGCAGTCCATATAAACTTAAGGGTGCAAAGTGGCATTTATGCCATTATAATGTTGGCCCTTTTATATATAGCTAAATAGGTAAGCCTCGTCTCAAGTGCACGATGGAAAAAATTAGGGAGATGGGATAAAGTTTTAGATATAGTAGTATGTGAGTGATGAGGACCATGCTATCTGTTTATTAATTACTACTAGTACACTATCAAATACTAGTATCAAACTATCAATCAATATGCAAAAGGCAAAGCAACTAAATGCTTTTTGGTTTTTAACATTTTTTTGTTCAAAGGTGTTTGACATTTTGTCAAGGAAGTAGAGTAATTGAATATTACTACTATGACAATGACGACAACATTTATGGTTAGACTGAAGACCTTTTTTTACGGAATATCTATTTTTTTTTTGAATTACTAATAGAATATCTGTTACTATATAATATACAATAAAATAATATATAGTCGTGAAGATATATAGTATACTAAGTGATTAATTCAAAGCAGCAAAAAGCAAAAAGCACATGATTTCATTTTCATGGCATTGGGATGGAATATCCTACCATTATATTGTCACTCTCATGTAATTTCTGATCAATACGACAACCAACAACTAGTTAATTACTCCTTAATTATATTATAATAATAGCCAGCCATATAGCACATAGGGATGAAGATATACTAGGACTATCTAAATAATCTTTGTCTCTCCATCCGCAATTTACAAATCTTTAGCATGAATATGAATTCTAATTAGCTTGTTGCCACGCTGCTATTTCAACTTAATAGATTATATATATGAATATGATGAAAAGTAGCTACACAGAAAAACTACAAGTTGCTACTTACAAACGTTCTCAGAGGGTCCAGAGGGTCCAGGGACAGGGAGCTAGGATGGGTGTGAATGTAGTGAAGAGACGATCGATAAAGACTCGTACCTAATGTCTAATGTTTCATCAAAATTAACTTTTAGACTTGATGACAAGTTTGTTTTTACTCCCCTAACTTTTAATCTACATCTACAATCTACAATAAGAATAAGACTAGCCAACCAACTGACGCGCCCACCTACCAAAATATCCCATTAATTCCCAATGCTAGCTTTAACTTACTCTACTTTCCTTTGGAGGTTGTTAGTAACTTAGTACTGTTACCCTCACGGCTACTTTGATGCCTCACCACAATTTAATTACCATGACATGTTTCTGTCAATTAGTTCAAGCAGTTAGCTTAGCTAGCATGATTTGCAGCTGGATCTTGTCTGTATCAAAACAAAACCACCTCATTAATGACGTCCACGACCACTCGAGTGTAATTTTCTACTGATCAAGACAAGATAGAGGTCCTCTTGACAACTTTTTTTTTAAAGAGAAGAGGTCAGGCTTCATTATTATAATCCCAATATATATATATATCTTGAAGTTGAGAGTAGAATATTATACCCAACTGAAATACCAAAAATGGCCGTTCAACACTCTCTGGAAGTGGATGATGGTAAAAGCTTTGACGATGATGGACATCTCGCAAGAACTGGTAATTAAAGGCGCTTAATTACTGGGTTAGTTAATTTGATTATATGCATACGCATTGTTTTAGATAGATAATTGACGTACGGTAACGGTGGTGATGATCAGGAACATTGTGGAGTTGTGTGGCTCACATAATCACTGCTGTAATCGGATCTGGAGTTCTATCTTTGGCATGGAGCACTTCCCAGCTAGGATGGATAGCAGGGCCGGTTGCCCTCCTCATTTTTGCTATTATCACCTATCTTTCTGCCTTCCTTCTTTCTGATTGTTATCGGACCCATGATGGAAGACGAAACAAGTCTTACATGGACGCTGTTTATCTCTATCTAGGTATATACTTGAGTTCAACTCTATCTCAATTCTCAAACCCATCCACTACTCCCTTCTCTTAAATTCCTATATATAGCTTCCTTCTCCACATGGACCCTTTTAATTGGTTGCGCGCTATATAATTAATTAATTGATAGTTCAGGTAGAAAAAGGACATGGATGTGTGCTTTGCTTCAAAACCTGAGCCTCTATGGGACTGGTATTGCTTATGTAATTACTACTTCAACCAGTATGAGGTACTTTGGTGCTTGTATATAAATCATTAATCGGGGTACTTAATAATTACCCCCTTATTTCAATATTATGATCTCAGTCTCAGCATATATATATGTTCCAGTCGAAATTGCAGAATCGATCATATATATTCAGTCCTGATCATATTATAATTAATTACCTCATATATATATATATATGCTTTCCTTTTCCCTACAAATATATAATTATTATTCTGTTTGATTTCTCTTCATGTTTAATTGTTTTCATTTTGGCATGACACAGAGCAATTCAGAAATCCAACTGTTACCACAGACAAGGGCATAATGCTCCATGTTCATATGGAGATACTTCCTATATGCTGCTATTTGGAGCGGTTCAAGTTGTAATGTCACAGATACCGGATTTCCATAACATGGAATGGCTTTCAGTGCTTGCTGCTCTCATGTCCTTTACTTACTCTTTCATAGGATTTGGGCTTGGCTTTGCAAAAGTAATAGGTAATAATTGCCTTCAATTTATTAAGTATGAGTTTGCAATTAAGATCGCAGCCATGCTTGATGCTTGATGCTTGTTTGGAATTAATTGCAGAAAATGGAAGCATTAAAGGGAGTATAACTGGAGTGCCTGCTCCTAATATTGCTGATAAACTGTGGTTAGCATTCCAGGCACTTGGAGACATAGCTTTTGCTTATCCATATTCAATCATTCTTCTTGAGATACAGGTAGTATACAATTTATATGGCTCATTGGCTTTGCCTTCATTATTTATATATGAAACAGGAATATATATGGAGAAATGAAACAATACTAGACAAGTAATTAATTAATTGTAAAAATAACAAATTATCAAGGACACATTGAAGTCACCTCCACCAGAGAGCAAGACCATGAAAAAGGCCTCCATGATCGCAGTGTTTGTAACAACCTTCTTCTACCTCTGTTGCGGATGCTTCGGATATGCTGCGTTTGGCAACAACACACCTGGAAATCTCTTGACAGGATTTGGATTTTACGAGCCTTACTGGCTCATTGATTTTGCTAATGCTTGCATTGTGCTTCACCTGGTGGGAGGATATCAGGTATTAATTTATTTATTTATACAGTAATTATTACATATACGTACATATATTAATTTGAAATGAAACATTAATTATATATTCCGGTCAGCTGATCATATCTGTGATTTATGCGCAGATATTTAGTCAGCCTGTGTTTGCATTTGTGGAGAGATGGTTCAGCGTCAAGTACCCCAGCAGTGGATTCGTGAATAAGTCGTATACCATAAAACTCCCATTGTTGCCCTCATTTCAGGTTAATCTTTTCAAGATATGCTTTCGAACAGCTTATGTTGCATCCACCACTGCAATTGCAATGATCTTCCCATACTTCAACCAGGTTTTAGGACTGCTGGGAGCCTTCAACTTTTGGCCTTTAGCTATCTATTTTCCGGTGGAAATGTACTTTGTGCAGAACAAAATTCAACCCTGGACCCGAATATGGATTCTTCTTAGGTCTTTCAGCTTTCTTTGCTTGCTTCTCACCATACTGGCCTTCATAGGCTCCGTTCAAGGACTTATTACTGCAAAATTTGGATAAAACCTCCTACATGTACATCTATCTACTATTATTATTCCTACACTTTTTTTTTTTTATCCAATCCACTAATCCGGATCCGACCCGTATCACGCACCTGATTATGATGGGTGAGTCTCCCAACAGGACAGCTGCGTACGCAAGGATTATGGATATGGATTGTTTGTTTCACTTTATTATTATTCCTACACTTGTAGTCTGCCCAACTAACACTTACACTCACTATATTATTATTATTATTATTATTATTATTATTATTATTATGGATTATGGATATGGATTGTTTGTTTCACTTTATATTCCAATCTTGCTTTTTATTCTTCCATTCCATGTATACCATATATTTGACTCTAGTCTTTTTTTGGCAATAAAATATATTAAAATCAATCTCAATTCAACCGGTCAAAGGGTCCCGCTCTGACCCTTTTACTGTTTTCGTACTCGGTCCATATCAAAGAAAAATTTGAACTTTGTAGAAACGATGTCGTCTCAAGCCTGAGTTCGAAATTAATTCCCAAACAAACTAACAGATCCACCTCTCCCTCTCTCTCTTTCTCCACAAAACCTCAATCTGTTTTCAAACCCTAACAAATTCTCTCTCCTCTCTCCGATCCGAACCCTAATTTTCTTCCTACTTTATTCCTCACACCTTCTCTCTCTATCCCTATAGGATTTCTCTCGTGTCTATCTTTCTCTCTCTCAATGGCAAACGAAGCACAGTACTCTTCCGGTCCAGACACCGGAAGGAGGCCGACAAGTTTTCCCTTCCAAGATTCAGTCCTCCTTCCTACAACAGCGTTCCGCCACCGCTTGACGGCAGAGATGGCCAAGCAGTGAACTCAGGAGATTGTTGCTCTCCTTACTCTCTCCGCTGCCTCCGTTCACGCTGACGCTGTGGCCAAGCGCCCTCGCGTCCAAAATGGCTCTGGCGGTGGTTTTGATAACGATAAAGGATTTAGGTCCGCTCCTTCTGGTATAGCTTATCTTTCTTTTTATTTGACTTGCGATATTGGTTCTTTTAGAATATTTTGATTGTTTAAGTTGACTATTGAATCTAGGCTTTCGAATGTTTATAATACGTATGTGCTTTTTGTGGTCTCTTGAATGTTGCAAAAAGTAATGAACAACTTCAATGATGCAGATGTAAAGCCTATGTCTAACTCTGCTCTCTCAGTTATACCCGTTTCTTATGGTACCATGATAGCTACCATAAGAAACCGGGAAAGCTGGAGAAACTATTAAACATCTTCAACTACAATCTGGGGCAAAGATTCATGTTCAACGAGATATGGATGCAGACCCCAATTCTGTTACTAGGCCTGTAAGGCTCATGGGTACCGCCCAACAAATTGCTAAGGCAGAGCAGTTGATAAATTATGTTCTTGCTGAGGTTATTCCTGTTGCCTTTTCTTTAGTTGTGTGAAAGTGGTGTATTGCCTTCTTGCAGAACAGTAATCCTCTAGACTCTTAATATATTAGTTACAGAGTAATATATATCCTTTCTGTTGGATTGGGGCTTGGAGGGACAGATAAACCTGAAGCCAGGTTTCGGAAAAGTATAAGCAGTGAGAGGACATTTTCAGCTCCACAGGATGCTGCATTGCTTTATCAGAAATTAGGTAAAGGGTCTCATTTTTCTTTATCTCCTTAAAATCCAGAGATCGGTGGTTTCATTTCTGTTTTGCATATTCATTCTCATCTATTGAGTGCTTTCTTAAAGATGAAGATAATTATAAACCAGTTGCCGTGGATTATTATTATTATTATTTCTATTATTGGCAATA
Source organism: Corchorus olitorius (assembly GCA_001974825.2). NCBI lineage: Eukaryota > Viridiplantae > Streptophyta > Magnoliopsida > Malvales > Malvaceae > Corchorus > Corchorus olitorius. Next base: position 197,382 of record AWUE01013456.1, read on the forward strand.
GCAGTTATTTACAATTTAGCAACAGCGTTTCGATTAGATTAGTTAGAGATGGATGACAATAAGACATCATTGGACTCTGTTTGGGTTGGGATGTTTAACCAAGTTTCCTAGCTTTGTTTAATGGTCAAATTCCATTCAGCTGAACTCCTTATAATGGATTCTTAATGCTGAGAACCTTTGTACCAGACTGCCAGATTGACGTTGATCTATGGTAATTGACTAATTTTTCAATTTGTTTTCTTCTGTTTGTATTTGCAGCTGTCAGCTGACATGCAAAAGGAAGGTCTTTTAGGACGGACATTGACTCTTCAACTAAAAACTGCATCTTTTGAGGTATGATGCTTTAATGCTTTTCTGTTTTCCTTCCATAGGTATTCTCAATAGCAAGTTGCAAAATGTAAAGATGGTTGATTGTATTACTGAAAGGGCCGATTCTGGGTAGAGGTCTTTTCTCCCCTTGCAACTTTTTTTCCTTATTATATCAAGGATTCATCATTTATAGCAATTGCGTTTATTGTTTAAACTCCATTTTTTATGGCCAAAAAAAAAAAAAAACTCCATTACTTGTTATCAATTATTGGTTATACTTCCGCTATCTTTTTATGCCCTCCCTTTTGTGCTCATAGCTGATCTGGGCAACTATTTTCAGGTTCGTACAAGGGCCTGCCACATAAATTGAAAGAAGCTCTTGGTATACAGTAGGTTGCTCCACCCACATGCTTATCAATAAGCAGGTTAGTTTGGTTACTTATTAGGAGTTTGTTTTTGAACCTGAGTTTCTGTATGGTTGGTATTATATCAACATTCAATTTTCCCTGTCAGAGGTATGGTCCTCCACCATTGTGCTACATTTGAAAATACCAGGGGTAAATGCACCTATCCCTTTTGGAGGAGGCTTTGGTTAGCCACCATGGTGGCTAGGGTAATCGTTCTGTGAGGTGAGTCCGCATTTTTTTTCTCTCTTCCTTTTCTTGCTTCCCTATTTATAATGTAAATGTTTCGATATTACTTTGCATCTTTCTTTCTTTTCTTTTCTTTTAAAGTATTTTGGTGACTTTGGTGACTTATGTTTTTCATTTTATCAAAATTTTGTATTCAACATGATTTGCTTGAATTTTAAAACTGTTTTTATGTTCAATTTTGTAATTTGCGTCTTCTTTAAATTTTTTTTGAAATGATTATCCTGTTCCTTACACATTAGGTCTTATGAGGCTTTACACATGACTATGAAAATATTCTTGGTGTGGAATCCCAAAAACTTGTGGATGGTGGTGAGGAAACTTTTTTGCAACCTTTTCGGCTGGAAGCTATTAATTTAGTTGTTCTCTAGGTAATTAATCCATTGTATTTCTGTGTTTCTGCTGCATATTTCTTGGTACATGATTATTCTTGACAATTGCGCTTCCACTCATTTCATATGAAGGAATCATTAGCCGTACATTGTAATGCAAATCTGGGAAGTACATGAAAATTGTTTGTTGAACTTATCTGGTCTAGGAGATAAGATCCAAGCGCAACATTTAGTCATGTATCTATTTTACACTTACAGTATTAATGTAAGCAATTATTTAGTTGTAGTCATTGATTTTTTTGTTCCGTTTAAGGTTTATAAAGTCTTTTGGCGTGTAATCCTAATATTTTATCTGGTTAAACTAGCAAAACTTGCAGCAAGCAAATTAAGATCATGAACATAAAGTGATTTTTTCTGTTGGGATTTGCAATAAATTCTTTACTGGTGATTGTAAACTTGTAAGGCTTATTAAGTTTATAATGTATCTTAGATTATGAAACGGAAGTAACTGTTTTTTATTGTATCCTAGGTTTACTTTGTGTTCTATACAGTTGAAAGTTAAGTGCAAGATATCTGGAGTCCTACCAACTAGAGTCTTTGTTGTATGATACATACAATAGTATAAATGGTAAAAAACACTTGGTAGGACTCTGCAGCTTTCTATAATTTGGGATTTTTAGAAGAAAGTTTTCTTCCATCGTACAATGCCGCATACAAAGATTGAAAGCTCAAAAGGTACCAATCCTATTCCTTTTTTAATCTTCCTGTGTGAAGGTTCTTTAAGTGTTAATATGTTTTCCTCTGATTAGATAGCATGTGCTGGATTATGATTTATTATTTTATAGTTTATACTGTGTTTTGAGCAATTTCAGGTTTAGTTAATTAGGTTACTTATGATCCCTCACCTGATCCTGACATGCATAATTAATGCGTTTCAATGTTGGAACCTTCTGTTGTTATTTCTTTTTAATAGAAGTATTTTGTCCTTTTCTTCACAGTGTACTTCAAGGATTTGCAATTGCCTGTCTCCTGCTTATTGGCTTTAGCGGCAGCCACCAATGTATGTGTCTTGATGATCTGGCTCTATAGATTTCGCATCTCTTCTCACTCCTGCATCAAAGACTGTTTTGGTTATATCGCATCTCCTCACTCGCGCAGCTGTGTGCAGGTTCAGAATTTATGTTCAATAACTGCAACTGCAGATGTGTGCAGATATTGCATCTTGTCTCTCCATGCACGGTTAGCCCTGCACTATTTCATATGCATCCAGCTTTATTCAGATCTAAAACATCGAATCTTACACTGTTTGAATACAGTGCAGGGTAAAGCTTTGTTTCAAATCCGTGAAAATCTTGGAGCATTTGGCAATGATGGAGCCAAAGCTCTCCTTGATCTCCTTCATGTTTTCACCGTTCTGGTCGTCCTAAGCCAACAGCCCACTAATCACAACAATATAGCAATGTAACCTTTTTTTTGGCCTGTGAAAACAGAATTTTTTTTTTATTTAATAATGTTGTGCTGTGTGCTCTGTGGTTTTTATTCGCTTGCTGTGATTTTCCTTTTTTCTGCTCTGATGGTTTCTTGATTATGTTTCTTCTCTTCTGCAGTTGTATAACCATTGGAGTTGAGCATATCCCCGTGGCAGCAAGGATTTCTTTCCTGGCTTGACACATCCCTGTGGCAGCAAGCAGTGTGCGTGGAAAGTATTGGTAGGACATGACACTTCAATGGGGTTACTTTGAGGAAAGTTCAATGTGTTTGAGGAAAGTTCAATGTGCTTGAGGAAAGTTCAATGTGCTCGAGGAAAGTTCAATGTTCTTGAGGGAAGTTCAATGTGAATGCGCAGCATATAACCCCATTTGAAGTTGCAAGTGTCCAGTGGAATATGAAGTAAGTAATCTTAATTTTGAATTTACTCCTTTATGAAGTATTTCTTTTGTCATAATCAGCATGTTGATGTTTTAGTGCAATGAACTTGGAATAGGATATGTCAAGGAGTTGGAAATGTGGAATGATTGCTTGCGCTGATTTCTTTTGAATGGTAAGCTTTGATTTTAAATACGATTAGTGTTGTTTTGTCTGTTGTGATGCTTCATATATGGTATGGTTGTGATGAATTTTGTCATTTATGAAGGCATGCATTCCCTCTTAGGCTAGTAATCGTCCTAATTCTCACTCATTCTCTTTAGGTTGCGTTTGGTTCGTGGTATCTTAGATATCATGTGGGAATGTCATTCCCAGCTCTTTCCTAGGAATGCTATTTTAGTGGGAAAAAGTACATTTTTTGTTTTTGTGGGAATCGGATTACCATGTTTGGTTAACATCAAAATCTGACATTCCCAAGGTGTGCAAAGTACATCCCAAAAATTTGGTAAGGTTAAATAGTTAATAAGCCATTAAAATTTGAGGGTATAAGAGAAAAGTCATTAAAATTTGAGGGTATAAGAGGAAAGTCAAGATAAAAATAGTAACACTTTCCTGAGAAAGTTAACTTTCCCACCCTTTTAGGTGGGAATGTCATTCCTCACTTTCCCATTCATGGGAAATCCCACCTCAAATTAGATTCCACCAACCAAACATGGGAAAATTATTTCCTCTACCTAACTTACCACACTTTCCCACTACATTCCACGAACCAAGCACAACCTTAGAAGAATAGTGTGGGACATCTCCATTCCAATAAATTGCCAAATTGTGTTGTTTGTGATTGGACGGAGATACAATATATTTGTATCTTGAGATTGGCCCATGGACTGCTTTGCTTGTTTAGATTATTATTGACTGTTGTTCCATGGTAATTTTATAGATATATTAGTGGTGCCGGTGCGGCATTCCTAATTATGTTTGTGTAAATTATCAGTAGATGTTATCTTTTAATCACTATTATTTATTGTAAAATTGGTTGTAATGAATTGTAGTGTCCTATAATATTTAGATGGAAAGCCTTGTAAAGGAATATTTTGTTTACGCATCATTATTGTAGAAATAATGTTACCTTGGCATGAAGCTCTCAAAATACCAATACCAATAAGAGTCTTATGGACTCTTCTACATTACATATCATATGATGAGGTTCTGAAACTCTCAAAATACGAATACCAATACCAATAAGAGTCTTATGGACTCTTCTACATCACATATCATATGATGGGGTTCTATTTGGTGGTTGAAACGATGATACAATGTTATGGTTTGTCTACTTATGTTATATATTATATCCAACATATTATAAGCATATTGATTTTAACTTATTCTATTTTGAAATTCATTTATTATTTCTTCTGTTATTCGGTAATTTTCTCACTTCAAATAGCATTTATCATTGCAAAATTTTAGCCGAAATCATGTACTAATATCATGTTTTTTTTTTTGGTTAAAAACGCGTTCTGGAGTCCTGTCTCAGTTTTTCATATAATTTTTTGCGTGAAATATCTATTTTGATCTAATCAAAATCTCATTTGGATTTAAAGATTTTGTTTCGAGCAACGAAAACCGGTTTCGATTTAATTAGAAATTAATTTGGAAAAGATAACGATATTTTTGGTGAAGAATTATACTCCACTTTCTATCACATCACTACACAAAATCCAACAAACACTTACAAACATAAAAGGGTAATGATGGAATTCTATAAAATTCAACCAATTTTCATAAAATTTGTCAAAGTAAATGGGGGACATTAAAAATAGGACGGAGGGATCAGAATCTTGTTTCGATTTTATAATAAATTAATTCAGAAAAAAATAAGAAAAACGATATTCGAAGCGTGCCCTTTAATATTTTTAGCATTAAAATATATAATTTTTACAAGTATCATGGCCAAAAATAATAGAAAAATTTTTTGGGTCTGTTTTGTAAAATTTTAGCAGAAATCGTGTACGTCACAGTTTTTGGCAAAAAACGCATTCCGGGACCCCGGCTCAGTTTTGCATGATTTTTTGCGCCAATACTCCTTGAAATATCTATATTCATCTAACCAAATCTCAGCCACAACCGATTTAAGGATTTGTTTTTACGAGCATCGGAATCTTATTTCGATTTTATTATATATTAATTCGAAAAAAATAGGAAAAACGATATTCGAAGCGTGAAATGCCCTTTAATATTTTTGGCATTGAATTATATAATTTTTACAAGTATTGTGGCCAAAAATAATAGAAAATTTTTTCGGGTCAGTTTTGCAAAATTTTTAGCAGAAATCGTGTATTAACCATCATAGTTTTTGGCGAAAAACGCATTTCGGGACCCCGGCTCAGTTTTGCATGATTTTTTGCGCCAAGTCTCCTTGAAATATCTATATTCATCTAACCAAATCTGAGCCACAACCGATTTAAGGATTTGTTTTTACGAGTATCAGAATCTTGTTTCGATTTTATTATAAATTAATTCGAAAAAAATAGGAAAAACGATATTCGAAGCGTGAAATTCCCTTTAATATTTTTGGTATTGAATTATATGTTTTTTACATGTATTGTGGCAAAAAATAAAAGAAAATTTTGTCGGGTTAGTTTTACAAAATTTTAGCAGAAATCATGTACTCCATCACGGTTTTTGGCTAAAAACGCATTTCGGGACCCCAGCTCAATTTTACATATTTTCTGCACCCAAACTCCATGAAATATCTATATTCTTCTAACCGAAACTCAGCCACATTGGATTTAAAGATTTCTTTTTCTGAGTTTTAGAAACTTGTTTCGATTTTATTATAAATTAATTCAGAAAAAATAGGAGAAACAATATTCGAAGCGTGAAATGCCCTTTAATATTTTTAGCATTGAAATATATAATTTTTACAAGTGTTGTGGCCAATAATAAAAGAAAAATTTTTCGGGTCAATTTGCAAAATTTTAGCAGAAATCGTGTACTAACCATCACAGTTTTTGGCGAAAAACGCATTCCGGAACCCCGGCTCAGTTTTGCATGATTTTTTGCGCCAAGACTCCTTGAAATATCTATATTCATCTAAACAAATCTCAGCCACAACCGACTTAAGGATTTGTTTTTACGAGCATCGGAATCTTGTTTCGATTTTATTTTAAATTAATTCGAAAAAAATAGGAAAAACGATATTCGAAGCGTGAAATGCCCTTTAATATTTTTGGCATTGAATTATATATTTTTTACAAGTATTGTGGCCAAAAATAAAAGAAAATTTTTTCGGGTCAGTTTTGCAAAATTTTAGCAGAAATCGTGTACTAACCATCATAGTTTTTGGCGAAAAACGCATTCCGGGACCCCGGCTCAGTTTTGCATGATTTTTTGCGTCAAGACTCCTTGAAATATCTATATTCATCTAACCAAATCTCAGCCACAACCGATTTAAGGATTTGTTTTTACGAGCATCGGAATCTTGTTTCGATTTTATTATATATTAATTCGAAAAAAATAGGAAAAACGATATTCGAAGCGTGAAATGCCCTTTAATATTTTTTGTATTGAAATATATATTTTTTACAAGTGTTGTGGCCAAAAATAAAAGAAAAAATTTTTGGGTCAGTTTTGCAAAATTTTAGCAGAAATCGTGTACTCCGGGACCCCGGCTCAGTTTTGCATGATTTTTTGCGCCAAGACTCCTTGAATTATCTATATTCATCTAAACAAATCTCAGCCACAACCGACTTAAGGATTTGTTTTTACGAGCGTCGGAATCTTGTTTCGATTTTATTTTAAATTAATTCGAAAAAAATAGGAAAAACGATATTTGAAGCGTGAAATGCCTTTTAATATTTTAGCAGAAATCGTGTACTAACCATCATAGTTTTTGGCGAAAAAACGCATTCCGGAACCCCGGCTCAGTTTTGCATGATTTTTTGCGCCAAGACTCCTTGAAGTATCTATATTCATCTAAACAAATCTCAGCCACAACCGACTTAAGGATTTGTTTTTACGAGCATCAGAATATTGTTTCGATTTTGTTATAAATTAATTCGAAATAAATAGGAAAAACGATATTCGAAGCGTGAAATGCCTTTTAAAATTTTTGGCATTGAATTATATATTTTTTACAAGTGTTGTGGCCAATAATAAAAGAAAAATTTTTCGGGACAGTTTTGCAAAATTTTAGCAGAAATTTTAGCATCACAGTTTTTGGCGATAAACGCATTCCGGGACCCCGGCTCAGTTTTGCATGATTTTTTGCGCCAAGACACCTTGAAATATATAAATTCATCTAACCAAATCTCAGCCACAACCGATTTATGGATTTGTTTTTACGAGCATCGGAATCTTGTTTCGATTTTATTATAAATTAATTCGAAAAAAATAGGAAAAACGATATTTGAAGCGTGAAATGCCCTTTAATATTTTTGGCATTGAATTATATATTTTTTCAAAGTATTGTGGCAAAAAATAAAAGAAAATTTTTTTGGGTCAGATTTGCAAAATTTTAGCAAAAATCGTCACAGTTTTTGGCGAAAATCGCATTCCAGGACCCCGGCTCAGTTTTGCATGATTTTTTGCGCCAAGACTCCTTGAAATATCTATATTCATCTAACCAAATCTCAGCCACAACCGACTTAAGGATTTGTTTTTACGAGCATCGGAATCTTGTTTCGATTTTATTATAAATTAATTCGAAAAAAATAGGAAAAACGATATTCGAAGCGTGAAATGCCCTTTAATATTTTTGGCATTGAATTATATATTTTTTACAAGTATTGTGGCCAAAAATAATAGAAAATTTTTTCGGGTCAGTTTTGCAAAATTTTAGCAGAAATCGTGTACTAACCATCATAGTTTTTGGCGAAAAACGCATTCCGGGACCCCGGCTCAGTTTTGCATGATTTTTTGCGCCAAGACTCCTTGAAATATCTATATTCATCTAACCAAATCTCAGCCACAACCGACTTAAGGATTTGTTTTTACGAGCATCGGAATCTTGTTTCGATTTTATTATAAATTAATTCGAAAAAATAGGAAAAACGATATTCGAAGCGTGAAATGCCCTTTAATATTTTTGGCATTGAATTATATATTTTTCTCAAGTGTTTTGGCCAAAAATAAAAGAAAATTTTTTCGGGTCAGTTTTGCAAAATTTTAGCAGAAATCGTGTACTAACCATCACAGTTTTTGGCGAAAAACGCATTCCGGGACCCCGGCTCAGTTTTACATGATTTTTTGCGCCAAGACTCCTTGAAATATATATATTCATCTAACCAAATCTCAGCCACAACCGATTTAAGGATTTGTTTTTACGAGCAGCGGAATCTTGTTTCGATTTTATTATAAATTAATTTGAAAAAAAAAATAGGAAAAATGATATTTGAAGCGTGAAATGCCCTTTAATATTTTTAGCATTGAATTATATATTTTTTAAATGTATTGTAGCCAAAAATAAAAGAAAAATTTTCCGGGTCAGTTTTGCAAAATTTTAGCAGAAATCGTTTACTAACCATCACAGTTTTTGGCGAAAAACGCATTCCGGGACCCCGGCTTATTTTTGCATGATTTTTTGCGCCAAGACTCCTTGAAATATCTATATTCATCTAACCAAATCTCAGCCATAACCGATTTAAGGATTTGTTTTTACGAGCATCGGAATCTTGTTTCGATTTTATTATAAATTAATTCGAAAAAAATAGGAAAAACGATATTCGAAGAGTGAAATGCCCTTTAATATTTTTGGCATTGAATTATATATTTTTAATACAAGTATTGTGGCCAAAAATAAAAGAAAATTTTTTCGGGTCAGTTTTGCAAAATTTTAGCAGAAATCGTGTACTAACCATCACAGTTTTTGGCGAAAAACGCATTCCGGGACCCCGGCTCAGTTTTGCATGATTTTTTGCGCCAAGACTCCTTGAAATATCTATATTCATCTAACCAAATCTCAGCCACAACCGATTTAAGGATTTGTTTTTACGAGCATCGGAATCTTGTTTCGATTTTATTATAAATTAATTCGAAAAAAATAGGAAAAACGATATTCGAAGCGTGAAATGCCCTTTAATATTTTTAGCATTGAATTATATAATTTTTACAAGTATTGTGGCCAAAAATAATAGAAAATTTTTTCGGGTCAGTTTTCCAAAATTTTAGCAGAAATGTGTACTAACCATCACAGTTTTTGGCGATAAACGCATTCCAGGACCCCGGCTTAGTTTTGCATGATTTTTTGCGCCAAGACTCTTTGAAATATCTATATTAATCTAACCAAATCTCAGCCACCATCACAGTTTTTGGCGAAAAACGCATTCCAGGACCCCGGCTTAGTTTTGCATGATTTTTTGCGCCAAGACTCTTTGAAATATCTATATTAATCTAACCAAATCTCAGCCACCATCACAGTTTTTGGCGAAAAACGCATTTCGGGACCCCGGCTAAGTTTTGCATGATTTTTTGCGCCAAGACTTCTTGAAATATCTATATTCATCTAACCAAATCTCAACCACAACCGATTTAAGGATTTGTTTTTACGAGCATCGGAATCTTGTTTCGATTTTATTATAAATTAATTCGAAAAATAGGAAAACGATATTCGTAGCGTGAAATGCCCTTTAATATTTTTAGCATTAAAATATATAATTTTTACAAGTATTGTGGCCAAAAATAATAGAAAATTTTTTCGGGTCAGTTTTACCAATCACAATTTTTGGCGAAAAACGCATTCCGGGACCCCGGCTCAGTTTTGCACGATTTTTTGCGCCAAGAATCCTTGAAATATATATATTCATCTAACCAAATCTCAGCCACAACCGATTTAAAGATTTGTTTTTACGAGCATCGGAATCTTGTTTCGATTTTATTATAAATTAATTCGAAAAAATAGGAAAAATGATATTCGTAGCGTGAAATGACCCTTAATCTTTTTGGCATTGAATTATATATTTTTTAAAAGTGTTTTGGCTAAAAACAAAGGAAATTTTTTTTTCGGTTCAGTTTTGCAAAATTTTAGCAGAAATCGTGTAAGTTACATCACAGTTTTTGGCGAAAAAACGCATTCCGGGACCCCGGCTCAGTTTTGCATGATTTTTTGCGCCAAGACTCCTTGAAATATCTATATTCATCTAACCAAATCTGAGCCACAACCGATTTAAGGATTTGTTTTTACGAGCATCGGAATCTTGTTTCGATTTTATTATAAATTAATTCGAAAAAAATAGGAAAATCGATATTCGAAGCGTGAAATGCCTTTTAATATTTTTGGCATTGAATTATATATTTTTTTCAAGTGTTTTGGCCAATAATAAAAAAAAATTTTTTGGGTCAGTTTTGCAAAATTTTAGCAGAAATCGTCTACAAACCATCACAGTTTTTGGCGAAAAACGCATTCCGGAACCCCGGCTCAGTTTTGCATGATTTTTTGCGCCATGACTCCTAGAAGTATCTATATTCATCTAAAAAAATCTCAGCCACAACCGACTTAAGGATTTGTTTTTTCGAGCATCGGAATCTTGTTTCGATTTTATTATAAATTACTTCGAAAAAAATAGGAAAAACGATATTCGAAGCGTGAAATGCCTTTTAATATTTTTGGCATTGAATTATATATTTTTTACAAGTATTGTGGCAAAAAATAAAAGAAAATTTTTTCGGGTCAGATTTGCAAAATTTTAGCAGAAATCGTGTACTAACCATCACAGTTTTTGGCGAAAATCGCATTCCAGGACCCCGGCTCAGTATTGCATGATTTTTTGCGTCAAGACTCCTTGAAATATCTATATTCATCTAAACAAATCTCAGCCACAACCGACTTAAGGATTTGTTTTTACGAGCATCGGAATCTTGTTTCGATTTTATTATAAATTAATTCGAAAAAAATAGGAAAAACGATATTCATAGCGTGAAATTCCCTTTAATATTTTTAGCATTAAAAATTTTTTGGGTCAATTTTGCAAAATTTTAGCAGAAATCGTGTACAAACCATCACAGTTTTTGGCGAAAAACGCATTCCGGTAGCCTGGCTCAGTTTTGCATGATTGTTTGCGCCAAGACTCCTTGAAGTATCTATATTCATCTAACCAAATCTCAGACACAACCGACTTAAGGATTTGTTTTTTCGAGCATCGGAATCTTGTTTCGATTTTATTATAAATTAATTCAAAAAAAATAGGAAAAACGATATTCGAAGCGCGAAATGCCTTTTAATATTTTTGGCATTGAATTATATATTTTTTACAAGTGTTGTGGCCAATAATAAAAGAAAAATTTTTTGGGTCAGTTTTGCAAAATTTTAGCAGAAATCGTGTACTAACCAATCGTCACAGTTTTTGGCGAAAAACGCATTCCGGGACCCCGGCTCAGTTTTGCATGATTTTTTGCAACAAGACTCCTTGAAATATCTATATTCATCTAACCAAATCTCAGTCACAACCAATTTAAGGATTTGTTTTTACGAGCATCAGAATCTTGTTTCGATTTTATTATAAATTAATTCGGAAAAATAGGAAAAACTATATTCGTAGCGTGAGATGACCTTTAATCTTTTTGGCATTGAATTATATATTTTTTACAAGTGTTGTGGCAAAAAACAAAGGAAATTTTTTTTCGGGACAGTTTTTCAAAATTTTAGCAGAAATCATGTATTAATCATCACGGTTTTTGGCTAAAAACGCGTTTCAGGACCCCGGCTCAGTTTTGCATGATTTTTTGCGCCAGGATTCCATGAAATATCTATATTCTTCTAAATCAAACGTGGTCACATTGGATTTAATGATTTGTTTTTACGAGTATCAGAATCTTGTTTCTATTTTATTATAAATTAATTAAGAAAAAATAGAAAAACAATATTCGTAGCGTGAAATGACCTTTAATATTTTTGGCATTGAATTATATATTTTTTACAAGTATTGTGGCCAAAAATAAAAGAAAATTTTTTCGGATCAGTTTTGCAAAATTTTAGCAGAAATCGTGTACTAACTATCATAGTTTTTGGCGAAAAACGCATTCCGGGACCCCAGCTCAGTTTTTTATGATTTTTTGTGCCATAACTCCTTCAAATATCTATATTCATCTAACCAAATCTCAGCCACATTGGATTTATGGATTTGTTTTTACGAGTATCGAAATCTTGTTTCGATTTTATTATAAATTAATTCAAAAATAAAATAGGAAAAATTATATTCGAAGCGTGAAATGCCCTTTAATCTTTTTGGCATTTAATTATATATTTTTTGCAAGTATTGTGGCAAAAATTAAAGGAAAATTTTTTCGAATCAGTCTTGCAAAGTTTTAGCAGAAATCGTGTACTAACCATCACGGGTTTTGGCGAAAAACGAGTTCCGGGACCTTGGGTCAGTTTTGCATGATTTTTTGCACCAGGACTCCTTGAAATATCTATTTTTATCTAACCAAATCTGATCCACATTGTATTTAAAGATTTTGTTTTTACGAGCAACAGAAACCGGTTTCGATTTAATTAGAAATTAATTCGGAAAAAACGATATTAGAAGCGTGAAAAGCTCTTCAATATTTTTGATGAAGAATAATATATTTTTTATGTGTAATGTGGAGAAAAATTATGGAAAAACCATTCGGGTTAATTCTTGCAAAATTTTAGCCGAAATCGTATACTATCTATTACGGTTTTTGGCTAAAAATACGTTCCAAGACCCCGGCTCAGTTTTGCATGATTTTTAGTGCCAAGAATTCTTGAAATATCTATATTTATCTAACTAAATCTCAGCAAAATTGAATTTAAGGATTTATTTTTATGAGCATCTGAATTTTATTTCGATTTTAGAAATTAAATTGGAAAAAATAGGAAAAAGAATATTTGAAGCGCAAAAAGACCTTCAATCTTTTTGGTGTTGAATTATATATTTTTTTATGAGTATTGTGGCCAAAAATTGAGGAAAACTATTTCAGATCAATTTTTACAAAATTTTAGCCGAAATCGTGTACAATACGAATTTTGGCTCAATACGCGTTCCGAAACCCCGACTCGGTTTTGGATGATTTTTGGCGCCAAGACTCCTTGAAATATCTATATTTATCGAACCAAATCTCAGCCACATTGGATTTAAGGATTTGTTTTTACGAGCATCAAAATCTTGTTTCGATTTTATTGGAAATTAATTCTGAAAAAATAAATTGGAAAAGCAATATTAGAAGCATGAAATGCCCTTCAATCTTTTTGGCATTGAATTATATATTTTAAACAGTATTGTGGCCAAAAATTGAGGAAAATCTTTTCTGGTCATTTTTGCACAGTTTTAGCCGAAATCATGTACTAACCATCACGGTTTTTTGCCTAAAAACGCTTTCTGGGCCATGACTCAGTTTTGTCTGATTTTTGGCACCTAGACTCCTTGAAATATCTATTTTCTTCCCACCAAATCTCAGCCACGTTGGATTTAAAGATTTTTTTTTACGAGCATCTGAAACCGGATTTGATCTTATTAGAAATTAATTCTGAAAAAAAATAGGAAAACCAGTATTAGATGCGTGAAAAGCCCCTTAATTTTTTTTTAAACGATGAATTCTATATTTTTTATGAGTATTGTGGCAAAAAATTGAGGAAAAATCATTTGGGTCAATTTTTGCAAAATTTTAGCCGAAATCCTATACTGTTTTTTTTTTATAAAAACGCATTACGGGACCCCGACTTAGTTTTGCATGATTTTAGGCACCAAGACTCCTTGAAATATCTATATTCATCTAACCAAATCTTAGCCAAATTGAATTTAAAGATTTGTTTTTTCGAGCATCTGAATCTTGTTTCAATTTTATTATAAATTAATTCGGAAATAAATAGGAAAAACGAAGATAATGGTATCCAGTGACGGAAAACAAAACGGTATCTCTTGGCGCAACAACGTGATGATATTCTTTACACTTCATCGTCATCTTCATTCTCTAAAAATATGCTTGTTTTTATTGACACATTTTGTATCACTACCTATTTTCTTTCATATTTTTTGAGATAGAAAATGGAGATTGTTCTTCCGCTACCAAACACAACCTTAATTTCGAACTCTCCTCAGGATTGAAACGACATCGTTTCTTTCAAGCTTGATTCTATTGTTTTTCTTGGGTATGGGCCCAATACCACGATAGTAAGATTATTAATTTGTTAATTCTTTCAACAGTTTATGAACTCAAGTTTTTCTTTTTTTCTGAGAATTTTATGAACTTAAGTTAAGAGTGTTTTTTCATAAGGTAAAAACGGATCTTCATTACAGCAAAAAAACTCATCTAATGATAATCCGTAATGAGCAAGCTCGTGAGCAACTAAGAAAACTCATCTAATGATAATCCGTAATGAGCATGAGCAACTGTCTTCCAACATATTGAAAGGAGCAACTATTGAAAAAAAATTCTTCAAATACTTGGCATCCCAAGGAAAGTACCAATTGGAGAAAAATCAGCATCTGCACAATTGATCTTCTGGATAATAAGTCAAAAGTCGTATTACAAGTGTTTTGGATAAAATGAAAAAAACAGCCTTAAATTATAGTATCACAAGCAGCAAGCAAAAAAGGAACTTTATTTAATATGAACTTACAGTTTTCTTATAACACAATAGTATATGTCATCATACTAAATGTTGCTATTTTTTTTTTAAATCATGCTAAACGTTGCTCATGATTTTAGTATTGAAAATTTGAAGATATATTACCTTGATACCTTTTTGTTTTATGGCTACTTTTATGGATCCGATGGCATGTTCGGTCTGTGGGAGGAGAGGTTCTGTCAGCTTCATAGAGACTAATATTCGGAAGAGGACCTTATTATTTCATAAGAACAAGAATATGTGTTTATTTATTTATTGCAACCCAAATACCCAATGTTCTCACCCAAAAGAAAAAAAAAATTACAACCCAATGCCAAGCCAAGCTGCTTTTTTTTTCCCCTAGTAAGCTCCTAAAAAGTACGAGGCCAATTACAACCCACCAGAGATGGTCATTCTCACAATTCCCACTTGATGTTTTAAGTATCTATGCCAGTACAACTACTTGTCAAATCTGATTTTCTTAGCTCAATTTTGCACTTATAAGCCCTTGAATGGAGCCAACCAGGGCAAAGAGTGTTACGGGCAAGCAAAACATGCTAAAACTTTGAAGCGCCACCCAGTTTCTGGACCAGGCTTCAATATGTCGCTGCTTAATGTACATCTGCACAGGAAAATATATTGATAGAGGCCAAAAGTAGAAGCCTCCTAGCACTCCCAAAACTTGGTTGAAGTATGGAAATAACATGCCAATGGTTGTTGTGGAAGCAACAAACACACTGCGGAAACACAGCTTGAGTAAATTTAATTGAAAAGCCGGTATAAGTGGGAGTTTCAAGTTGAAATCCTTGGATATTAACGCACTGTCCGGAAATTTATAAGAGATCCATTTTTCAACATTTGCAAACAGTGGCTGACAGTAAACCTGCCCAAAATCAGTGTAGATAACCAAAATTAAACTCAAATTTTCACCTAAATTAAAATCATTTGGTAACATATATAAATTTGTGGTACAGAGCAAATACCTGATATCCTCCAATTAGATGAATCACAATGCAGGCATTAGCAACGTCAATGAGCCAATAAGGCTCATAAAATCCAAAGCCTGTCAAGAGGTTCCCTGGTGTCTCATCTCCAAAGGCTGCATATCCAAGTCCTCCACAGCAGAGGTAGAAAAAGGTTGTAGCAGAAATTGCTATTATTGAGGCCTTTTTCATGGTCTTGGTTCCAGGGGGAGGCGAGTTCAAAGTATCCTGAAATTGCAATCAATACCCCATTTAGTTCACAAAGTATCAAAACTATATATTATCAAACATTCATCTTCTCACCAAACTTTTTTACCTGAATCTCAATAAGTATCAAGGAGTATGGATAGGCAAATGCTATGTCTCCAAGTGCTTGAGATACCAGCCAGACTTTTTCAGCACTAGAATATGTTGAGATTCCTCGAATGGAACCCTTAACATAACCGTTTCCTGTTGTTGAACAAATTAAATCTTTGTTAGGTTACTTGATAGTATATACTAATTAATAATGAGCAATCTATTGGTAATTAACAAGAAGCATATATTTATATTTATACCTATAACTTTAGCAATGCCAAGTGCAAATCCAATGAAAGAATAAGCAAAGGACATGATGGCAGCAAGTACGGAGAGCCAATGTATGTTGTGAAAATCAGGTATCTGAGAGAGTAGTAATTGAACAGCTCCAAAGGCTAGCATATAGTAAATATCTTGATAATGACATGGAGCGTCATGGCCTTGTTGGTGGTAACAGTTTGATTTTTGAATTGCTCTGCATTCACAAGTAGAGACAGAGTAGATGACAACAAAATCCAATAATCCATTATCCATACCTCGGAAATGAATTAAGACTTAAGACTTAAGAGGCAGGGGCGGCGGCAGCATCAATATCTATCTTTTGGTTTTGGATCAAGGAGAGCTACTAAATTATGATGCATTGCACACACCTCATGCTAATTCCAGATGTAATTGTATATGCTATTCCCATACCATACAAGCCTACTTGCACGAAAAGGCTGCAAACCCATGCATTAGTGCTTCCTGCAAATCCATGTTAACCAAGTAAATGTTACTACTTAATTATAACAGCACAAGGTTAAAGAATTAAAGGAAAGAGATGGGCCACTTTTTTGTTTTATGATCTTAAGCAAAAATTAAATTACACAGGCACATGAATCCTAAAACTAAAATATATTGACTGTATCATCGAGAGGCAAGATGATATGCTGATTAACATATATATATTGGCTTGGGTTTTGAATAACAATACAGCATGTTGAATGGAGATTCCTTGTTCCTTGTATAGACATATACTAGAAGGCAACCAAACTTTGTTTGGCAAATAGCACAAGGAAGTGGCGACATCCGACATGACAAGTGGAAACTCAAGAAAGGCTATGCCAATGCGTGAACGTGATGCAATCAAACACCTATGCTAGTCAATGGTTTAAATTAAATAATATAAAATCCGGTATAAGGGCCCACACGTCCAGGGTTCAGATTGACTTGCTTCCAAATCCGTAGCAATTCTGATTCTATTCTTAAAAACTCGAAATGATTTATAGATATGAAGAGAAGGTGACCTAAAGTGATGTTGACAGCATCGGTGTAGGAGCGATTTCTGATGAGACCCAGTTCGGGGTGAGGAGTAGTGTAGCAGTTGCTGAGAAGAAACGTGGAAATCAAAGTGACGGAGGCAAAGAGGAGCATCGCCAAGGGTCCAGCAATCCACCCCAGTTGAGCCATGCTCCATGCCAGAGACAGCACCCCTGCTCCGATCACCCCTGTTATTATATGCGCCACCGCCGTCCATATATTCCCTTCAATATTTCACACATCTTTTGAGTTCATTTCACAAAATCTTTATCATCATCATTTTCTATTTCCATTCATTTCAGAAACATTTTCATTTAAAAATAAACAACAACATATAACATACCTGTTCTGTTAATTAGATTACTTTCTGTCTGTTGCTTCTCCAACAGTGGCGTTTCCTCGTAATTAAAATCATAAACATCTCCTTCTCCCATTTTCCTCTCCTCTCCTCGGCTGTTTCTTAATAAACATTGCTTTTCTACCTTAATTTATAGCCACTTGAATTCCCAATTCAAACCTCACTTTCGTGTTGCTTCTAACTTCTGTCACTGTCAATGACTCACTCAGGCAGCCCGTTGAGTTGGGTTTGGGTTGAGATAATCTTTTAATCTATTGAATCCAACACGTGTACCTATATAATAATGATAGGTTATATCACACCAATCATGCTTTCTTTTGGATCATTCCAAACTATTCTTAAGGTTTCGAACGTGTTAGTGTTTGCCTTCTTTAAAAAAAAATTAAAAAAAAAAAATTTTGGCTAATTAGGGAAAGGGTAATTATTTGATACACCGGTGATGTAAATTTTGGACTCCATAAGCGGATTGTGGAGTTGATACATGTCCATTTTCTAAATTAATTAAATTTTAAATATTTCAATCTAGTCATCTTAGGTTGTGAAGGTTAACCTTTGTCAGTTTAGCCAATCTTAGCCACCAAGGGTAATGATGGTTACCTTTTGCCTTTTCTGTCAAATTTGACACCCAAATTCGTGATGGTTAGCTTTAACTCTTAGGTCAATTTTAGTCCATAGGGTCATGATAGTTAGCCTTTAGATTTTTTGTCAATTCTTGCTTTATCGTGATGATTAATCTATGACTTTTGTGTTTTTTTTTAACCCCAAAAGTCGTTTTGTCCAATTTTGGCCTCGGAGGATCGTAAATATTAGCCTTTATCTCTTAGGTCGATTTTCATCCCACGGGTTGTGATGGTTAGCCTTTTGACTCTTCGACCAATTTTGAACCCTGATTGTCAGCTTTGGCTTTTCGGCCAATTTTGGCTCTTAAGTGTAGCGATGGATAGCCTTTGGCATTTTGGCCGATTTGACCCCAAAGGTCGTGATAGTTAGATATCGATTTATTTTTTTTTATCAATTTTGACCTTCAAAGTTCGTAATGGTTAACCTTTGGATTTTGACCAATTTTGGCACCCGATGGTGCTGATGATCAGCCTTAGGAATTTTTGGTCAATTTTGACTCTCGATAGTAATGATGGTTAGCTTTTGGTAATTTGGCCACTTTTTGGCCCCCTTAGCCATGATAGTTAACCTATTGCTCAAGACCGAAAAGTTGTGATGGTTAATTTTTGGTTTTTTTTGTCCAATTTTGGTTTTGGAGGATAATTAAGGTTAGCAAAGCTTTTTGGTCGATTTTGACCCTTGAGGGTCGTGATAGTTAGCTCTTGACTTTGACCAATTTTAGCTCCGGAAGGACATGATGGTTAGCATCTGGAGTTTTGGCAAATTTTTGCCCATAACGTTTGTGATGGTTTGTCTTCGAATTTTTTGGCCAATTTTGACTCCTGAAAATTGGCCAAAAATTGAGGGCCGTAATGATTAACCTTTTGATGTTCGGTCAATTTTGGCTTCTTAGGGTCATGATGGATAGTTTTCGGCATTTTGGCCAATTTTAACCCTCGAGAGTCGTGATGGTTAGACTTGATTTTTTGACCAATTTTTACCTAAAAAGTCGTGATAGCTAGCCTTTGGATTTTTGGTCAATTTTGATCCCGAGAGTCGTGATGATTAGCTTTTGCTTTTTCTGCTATTTTTACCCCAAGGGTTGTAAATTGTAATGGTTAGCCTTTTAATTTTTGACTAATTTTGAGGCTCGAAAATCGTTAGTTAGACTTACTTTGGCTTTTTTTTTTTGCCCATTTTGGCCCTCGAGGACCATGAAGTTTCACCTTTGACTTTTTGGCCAATTTTAGCTCCCAAAATCGTGATGGTTAGATTTTGTCCTATTTTAGCCCTGGAGTGTCGTGATGGCTAGCCTTTGGATTTCTGGCTAATTTTTCCTCTCGTCGGTCATGTTGACTATCTTTTGACTTTTTTTCCAATCTTGACCTCAAAAGTCATCACAGTAAGCCTTTGGATCTTGGACCAATTTTGGCTATCTAAGGTCTTCATGATTAACCTTTGGCTTTTTCACCAAGTTTGGGCCCCGAAGGTACTATTGGTAAGACTTTGGCTTTTTAGCCAATTTTGGTCCTCGAAGATCGTGATTGTTAGCCTTTAAATTTTTTACTATTTTCGCCTTAGAGTGACATTTAGCTTTTGGCTTTTGGGCCAATTTTGACCTCGAAAGTCATGATGGTTAACATTTACCTTTTCAGCCAATTTTAGCCATTGAGAGGGTGTGATGGTTAACCTTTGGATTTTTGTCAATTTTGACTCTGAGAGCCATGATGGTTTGCCTTTGTTTTTTTGGCCAATTTAGGCACTATAGAGTCGGGATGGTTAGTCTTTACCTTTTCAACCCACTTTGGCTCCGAATTCGTGAATGTTAGCCTTTGGTATTTGATCAATTTTGGCCCCAAGGGTCGTGATGGTTAAATCTTTGGATTTTGGCCAATTTCTGCCTTAACGATCGTGATTGTTAGTCCTCGGCTATTATGATGATTTTGACCTCCGAAAGTCATGTTGACGACCAAAATTTTTCAAAATCGTTAGTTTTTGACCAAAATTGGCTAAAATGCCGAAGGATAACACTATCACAACACTATCACAGCAGGAAAAGTCAAAATATTTAATATGATAATATATACTATATATTATTTTTAGTGACTATGGAAATTACTTAAAGGCCAAATTGAGGATTAATGTGGTGCCTCCTTTTTGCGTTTTTTGGTCTTTTCTCACTTTTTGGGTACCTAAAAAAGCTCTCGATGAATTTCCTCCCTTACTTTTCCTACTGCCCTTTTTTGTAATTTACTATTTTTATGATTAAGTGTGTTTTAATTACATATTAATTGTATGTGGATATTAGGATTTACCGGTTCAACTCCTCTGTCAAAATTCCAAAGGATTGGTGCTATAAATGTATCTACAATAATGATTGATTCATGGGTAAACTATTGACATTTAAGTTCTGTTTTCCTTTCGTCTTCATTTCTATTTGAGTGGTTTTCTTCTTTCCTAACATTTCTCTGAATTGGCTTCACATAGACTCCGTTCCGTTTCATAAAATTTACAGGTGGACGTTGATAAGATCCTTCCATTTAATTTAGCGGGACCTCAGAATAGCATAACCTTAAGTAGGGAGTTTTCACCTCTCACCGCAACATCTTAAGATAATTTGGATTTATAATGATTAAAAGTATATATAATATGATAGCGGTTAAAAGTATATATTTGGCATAGTGGTAATTTTTTTTATATATATTAATAGGTAGTTTAAAAACCACCATCCTTAAATGTTTCAAGCATCTAAATTAGCGGTTTAGTTTGACATTGTGTTTGGAGATTATAAAAAAAAGCTACTTTTCACGTCAAACGCAATACCAAATAAATCTTAGTTTGTGTTAAAAGCTTATTTTGAACACAAAAGTCAAGCCAACCTGAAAAATTAATCCTAAGGTGTTTTTGGACATTAAATGACTAAAATCCCCTAATTATCTCTCTCTTTATTTTTAACTAATATATCTTTTTTAGACATTTTATCCTTTTACCACATTTTTTTACAACAATACCAAACATTATTTACATTTTTCTACTGCAATTTGAAAAAGTACTTTTTTTTACAACAATACCAAACATTATTTACATTTTTCTACTGCAATTTGAAAAAGTACTTTTGAAAGTAGTTCTATCAAACCAAGCTTTTTCAAACCCCAACCTCAATACCAAACTAGGCCTCAACCGTATTTAAACCGATTTTTTACGAAGTCAATAACAAACTGGTATGGTGCAGTGCAACAAAGCAGACAGGAGGGAACCCAATGAGCATGCATTCTTAATCTGAAACTTAAACTTGCTCAAATCTCAAAGGCCCAAGGGCCACCAAGGCAATAGGCAGAGTCAACAAGAGAGAGAGGGGGAGAGAGTTGACCGGGCGTCTTGTGGGTGAGCTACCGGCCGATCTCTCACACGCTCAATAGCGTTGAATTCTTTAATAAAATCATGCACCTTTGATGCCGTTTACAAACCCCCCATGCATCCTTCTTCAACAACTTGTATTTACTACTACTCTATATATATATATAAAAACATTTCTTTTCTCACTAATTCCCCTCATCATTTTTTACTTTTTCCCCCAAGATTAGCTTAGCCAGCCCAAGAGTTTTTCTCTTCTTACTTCATTGCTCATTCTGTTTTTGCCATTTTCTTATATAGAGTAAGAGTGAAAAAAACAAACAAACAAACAAATAGAATTATAAATTAAAAAAAAAGTGGGGGAAGAAAATGGGTCGGATTCCATGTTGTGAGAAGGACAATGTGAAAAGAGGACAGTGGACTCCTGAGGAAGACAACAAGCTCTCCTCCTATATAGCCCAGCATGGCACCCGCAATTGGCGCCTCATCCCCAAGAATGCTGGTCTCCTCTCTCTTTTATCCCGTCATTCTAATTCTTCAGTCTTCACAAACAAAACTAAGCAATTCTTGAAGTTATTAATATATTTTAAAAAAGAAATTCATTTTCGTGGGATTGATTTAACAGGTCTTCAAAGATGTGGGAAAAGCTGCAGGTTGCGATGGACTAATTACCTCCGCCCGGACCTGAAGCACGGCCAATTCTCAGATGCAGAGGAGCAAACTATTGTCAAACTTCACTCCGTTGTTGGCAATCGGTAAAAAAATTAATACTACTAGATTTATATATATATAATAATAATCTCCAGTGCTTTTCCATTCTACCATCCGCATTTATATAGTCTCGATTGTAGATGGTCACTGATTGCCGCTCAGCTACCTGGCCGCACCGACAATGATGTTAAAAATCACTGGAACACCAAGCTCAAGAAGAAGCTTTCGGGCATGGGCATTGATCCCGTCACCCACAAGCCCTTCTCTCACCTCATGGCTGAGATTGCCACCACACTGGCCCCACCACAGGTGGCTCATCTCGCAGAAGCAGCACTGGGCTGTTTCAAAGATGAGATGCTCCACCTCCTCACCAAGAAACGAATTGATTTCCAGCTTCAACAATCAAATGCCACCGTTCCTTACGTTACCAGCAAACAAGACGAGAAAGATGATACAGTTGACAAGATCAAACTTAATTTATCAAGGGCTATGCAAGACCCTGAAATTCTACCCCTAAATAAGCCCTGGGAATCCACTGCAGCAACAACGGCTAATTTTGTTGGTGTTTTCCCTGCCTCCGTTTCTGGATTTCAGTATGGCCCATCATCTTTCGGTAATGAAGGGGAAGGGGCTGCCTCACCATGGAGTCAGAGTATGTGTACCGGAAGCACATGCACAGCAGGGGAACAAGGCAGGTCACTTGAGAAGCTAAAGGACGAAAATGGGGAGGAATCCCACGGTGGAAAAGAAATCAAGAATGCATCAAGCATATTCAATACAGATTGCGTTCTATGGGATATACCATCTGATGATCTTATCAATCCTATATATAGAGAAGCTTTTAACAACAAAGAATAATAGTCTAGGCAAGATTTTATATTACAGGCCAAGAATAAACTTCTTATGGGGAAAAAAAAAGTTATACTTGTATGGATGCATTGTAATGTAAATAAAACTCATTTCATAAATTACTATGATGATAAGTCAATCATGAAAGATATCACTGTTATTCTCAATCATTGTTTTCACGCTCCCAAGGAAAGTGACATGTCAAGCAAAATATGATGATGATGAAGATGTGTCTGCCAGGACCTGCAAGCATCAATTACAAAAATGTATACCAAAAACTAATTATCATAATATTCAGCTTAAGTAAATATCCATGTCAATTCAAAATTCTTGGCAGATACCTCAAGTTGATCTTCAGTAAAAGAATCCTTTTGAAGGTTCCACGTGTCTGCATGAGTACGCCGGAACTCAGCAACAGCCTTTGTCACCGTTGATTTTACAGGGGATGGCTCCCCACCAAAGCGAGCCAATAATGTAACATGATCAGGTAGCCAACTGCAAAATGAACACTCTACATAAATACCATAGCGAACAGAAACTGACTGCATGCAGACACAGCTAAATTAAGAGGTTACTTTATAAGGAGAAAAAGAGAGAGATCCATTGGCTTTTAGCATCTCATTATGTCTCAAAAGTTAGGCAGCTGGAAGCAAACCACCTCAAATGTGAGAAGGAAGAGTTTTACGATTGCATCATAGAAACATGATCTATACAGCTTGGCCTCAAAGAATATAGGTTTATGGAATGAGAACATTTTTTAACCCACCTAACTATTCAGATGAAAATGGGTGTCAAGGCTACCTACCTCAATATTTTAACCCATTCAGCCTCAGAAGTTTTATAGAGTTTTGAATGCAAAGGAAATCAGCTATAGTTCTTTTTTTTTTTTTTTTGGAGACCTTTGTTTCTCCAACAATTTCTTCCGTAAATATTTTCTCTTCTAAAGTTAATCAAAGACATATAGCTCACTTTGCAACAATGTTTTCCTAATGTTACAATATAAGCACTGCAAGCATGCATTCCTTTTCCATCAGACTAATGCTTTGATGCTAGTACAATCTGTAAAAATCCAATTAGTCAGCCTTGAGAAAAAGAAGCTAGACAAGCAAAGAAAAGGTTAGATGATAATAAGATCTCAGCCATACATAATTCCAGTGCCAGGCTTTATGAAACCATCTAGATGATTGTCCAGAACCATGGTTTAGTATGTTATATAGACATTATAATTCATGCATTGCAAATTATCACAAAAAATTGAACTATTTATTACGTTTAACTTTCAACCAACCTGGGCATATCATATGGGACTGATAACACAGAAGCTGCCAAAGCAAGTACTACACCATGTACAGATGCCACAGAATGTCCAGAAGTAGTATTCCTGCATGTAGAAGTAAATGATCTTATATACTGCCTTTTCAGCTTTTGATTTACATGACAAACTGAAACTTATTAGTATTCAAAGGATTAGAACATAAAAATACCTTGTCTTTCTCCTTCTTTGGATGCAATTTGCCTCTATGTAAGCTCTGTCACGGAAATCTGTAGCTAAATCTTCATCCCCGCCTTTCATTAGGCCAGCTAGTACCGCTGCAGCATGCTCCCTTACCTGAAGAAATGTAAGCTACTTCAGTTGAAAGTAATAATATATATTCCTGTCCAAGGAATCTGATTCTCAAATGGGGCAAATGACACATCACGTGTAAAATAATTATCTTAAAGCACAAGATTTCAGATTTTGCCCATTTTGTACTTCGTTTCAGCCCAAAACTTCACTCATAACTTTTGTCAGTTCCTTTGGTATATTAATAAAAGTCCTGCCTAAAAAACTGTTATTAATATAGACCAGACAAGCCACTATTTGAATGAGGATTCGGCCAAAAACCTACCTCCACTTGACTGTCTTGAAGTAGCTTCTCCACTGTTTTCCAGATTTTTTGTTTGTCCCCTTTTGAAAGAATGAAGGTGTGCCTGTAATAAAGCACACAACTGCATTAGAAACTGTACCAAAATTATCTTAACCTATATGATATAATTGGCTCCTCCAACTAGCTTGCCAAAATAGGAAATTGCCAAAGAAGTTTCTTAAAGAAGTACCAAACCTGAACATAAAAGTTCGCAGATATGTTAAGGTTGCTGATCTAGTCCGCCAGTTAGGATGGTTTGCAGAAGAAAGAATAACAGAAACAACCTTCTGAAGATGGGGTTCCAAAATGATCCTCCATTTTAGCAATTCAAATGCTGCCTTTGCTAATGTTGACAAATCTTTATACGATGTTTCCTTCAAAAGGCCAAAATACACTCATATATGTCAGGATGAACATGATTAGATGCTAAGCCAAACACTTAACCAAAAAGACGAGATTAAAAGATAGAGAGATAGAGTGAGAGTTTCAATAAAGGCAGCTTTATGTCAATTTGCTTCCACAATTCATATCGATCGGATACATGCTAAAAGTAACATAGGCTTATAAATTAGAAAGTCATTGTTTTGCTTTTTGCAGTGCCCCTAGCAATAAACCACAACATGTAAATCAGAAAGTCAAACAAATTTATGCATGGGGAAGGATGCTGAAGTAGCGCAAGGATCACCAAATACTAGAAGCACAATACTCACTTGTGATGGTGGAAACAAGTTACAAGGCAGTTGCATAGCAACGATAATAACAATATTCTGAACCAACAGGACAAGATTTCAATGAAGAGTATGCCAAAATTACAAAACAAGGTATTTGCATCCACAGTCCAAACATATGCTGAAGCTTTCACATGTTTTGCATAACAAGAAAATCCTATCTGCACTTTTGTCTTGCATTTTAATCTAACAGATAATTAACATATTGGAAATAGCTAAGAACCCAAGTTGGAGAACTGTATAAAAAATTGGACAAAATTTTCAAAGAAAAAAGAAAAGAGGAAGAGCAATGACAGTAAATTAAACTGTAAATGCTATGAAAATCTATTTCTTCAACTGATTTTGTTATTGACGTTTCCAAATTCCAACCTCTGACATTATGGGCAAAACTGCAATCGTATGGACCGTTGGAAGCTACGCAAAGCAATAAAATAACAGCACTAAGCTGAATCTAAGAGTAATAGAAACAAAATATGTATTTCCCATACCTGCAAGGAAATTACAGGATACAGAAGCCCCACAATCACGTCAAGCAAATATGATGACCTTCCAGACTTCAAAGTCGATATGATAAAATGAAATAACTGCACAAGTTACCAAATTAAAAAGTGATCAAAAGGATATTTAAACAAGTAAAAAAGCTTAAATTAACAGTAAATTCATAATAAAAAAGATAATAAAAGGTTAATACAGTTTCCATCCATTTGACATCATCCTGTGAATCAGCATTCGGATAACCATTTCTGGCATTTATGTCTGTCAAGCTATCTAAAACATCAGACAGGCTGGAATTCTGAATGTTCACAACAACTTTGGATGCTCTATCTGTTAGAAGTTGCACCCAATTTTCTTCCTTAAGTTGAATATATATATCACTTTTCCCCCTTTCATCTAAATGATATTGCAAAGATGACATGTGGAGCCGAATATTAGAGCACAACACAGAAAGGCTAACCCCAATAGCTTCCCGTACCTGTCCAACACAGAATTTTTAGAGAGATCTATTAAAAGGAAACCTCATAAAATCAATATTTATATCAAAATTTAAGATGATATACAACAACTCAGAAAACAGAAGTGGACTAGGCATTCCCCAATGCTTTTAGTCAATCATAGGGAGGCAGGGAATTAACACCATTCTACACCCACAATAATTTTAATTTGAATTGATATATGTAGAAGAGAGGCAAGATTACTTGTGCTGATGAATGGCACATATTACCCAGCAACTCATCCAGAAGTTTATTGTGCAGCTCTATCTCAGGCACAGGCATTTTCTGTGGGGATAGCTCGATAAGTGCAGCAGAGATAAAAGCATAGCGCTTGGCAACTATAGTTGTAGTCACAGTTGGAGGTAAAGGTGTTAACAAGCAGTTCAAAATCTGCTGCCTAAGAAGGGGGACTCTCGTTCCATGCTTTCCTTTTCCTGTTACTGCATAACGTATGCAAGCTGCCCACTCAGGAATAGATTCCACTGATTGAGCAAGAATAATGTTCTGTAACTGGAGCATCATCCAGCTGTCCCATTCTTCTGAAAGACCATTAACATCAGAATGCAACACTCCAGCAAATGCTTCAGCAGCAACACACTGCTTAGACCTCTCCTTGGCATTTGCAAACTCCTCCAATGTACTTTTCAATGCTAATAAAACCGGCACTCCACATTCTTGTATTAACCGCTTAAATATACGGGCAAAGTTTGAGTAAAATGTATCACTTCCTAATAGAGAAATCCAGCTTGGAGTACGTGGCCATGAAGCCGAGAAGTCAAAATAAAATCGAGTGATTGACTTGTCAGCCAAGCTCAGAAAGGAAGAATTTCCGTGATTTCCTCTGGAAGATGCACTCTCGGTGTCACTTATTATATGGACATGGGACAAACTATTTAAGGTCTCACTGAAAAATCCCTCTTCCTGAAATATCTCCCTTAAAGCTCCTTCAAGAGATGGCTCAGCATTTTCTTGTGAATTCTCAGAGTAAAGAGGCTGATCATCAGCAAATGTCTTGTAAGGAGAATCTTTTAACAGTGTATTTAGAGCTGAGATTGCAAGTATTCTTGTTTGAGGAAGTTGACTTTTCAAGTTCTTAAGGAAGTGACCTAGGCAAGCAAACAAAAAAAGGATTTAAGAAATTCCTACTAAATTAATGGAACAAGTACCAGCAGACAGTTAAAGTAAAACCTATTGGCTAAGAAAGACACTCACCAGCAGTTTCACTAAGGATTTTTGGTGAAAAGCTTGGGTCATTCCTACATGCCATCGCTAAGAGAAGCAAAACTCTATTAGCCATTAAATTATACCTGGAGCAAGAAAAAGAATAACCTCAATCTGATATCACCTTATTTCAAGGTCTGCAGATAAATAATCCTCAAATGTGTACATAACAATAAGAATCTAATGCACATCTGCAACTTATAATATAAGTCAAAGTGATGTTCATGACAGCCCATAAAATTATCTGCAATTAATAACAAGACAGATACAAACATCAGAATATGAAATGGGCAAATAGTTACTCTTACCGCCAATGCAAACCTGTAGAATCAAAACTCATAGAACCAATCTGAGACACCAAATCTGCAAAATCCGGGGTATCTCTATGATTGTCCACCATCCTAAATATGCTTTTAGACACACCCGCAAAGTGGATGTTGTATTTGACAAAAAGCTGGAAGCATAAAGAAATTATAAGCAAGAGATTTTGGCAGGTGATCGCCAGGATACCACCACAAGAGAAGACTATACCTCATTGATTGCTTTCTGAGCTTTCAGTGATTCATGATGGGAGCTGAAAATGGAGGGAAAAAAAAAAGCATAAAGCAAATGCCTTTTCATATAACTTTATTAACAGCACTTTTTAAAACTAAATAAATCCAAGATATAGGGCTTACCTTAAAAGAATTGCAAGGAGAAATGAGGAAAATGCTTTTAAATCCTGAGATATAGAGTATACATAAGAAAACAATTCAACATAGAGAACAAATTAAGACCACTTTAAGCTGAATGATTACCGTTGTCAAATGCTTGAGAACTGTCTGTGTAGAAAGCACAGCACAGGAACCTAGAACAGCATGGTCCGGTGAGTTAGGTTTCCTCAAATTCTCAGACAGAGAGAGCACACACTTTGAGATCAAAGAAGGCCACCTCTTCATAATCTTCAACAGAGATTTTCCAGCAAGCCTAAAAAACAAGCAAAAGAGATGGTCAGATGTGATGTTTAACCTGAATCTTGTAATTACATAAGCCGGCATAGTCTACTAACTGCTTGAAATATGCATGAGTATAAAATTGTTAACAAAAGTATAATTTCAATAAAGTAATAAAAAGAGAACAGTTATCATTCGTAAATTCTCAAGGAACTCGACTATTTCACTTGCAAAATGTTCAGATGGATTTTCAAGACTCTTTGTTATGTGCTTGTCTGCTTCTGTTCCCAATTCTGGCTCAGTGCAAATATCCAAATTTAATTAATGCTAGGTGGGAAGTCAAATGACAGGACAGATTATTAAATTGGAGGACTTACATGCGAACGCTTTCATAGTTATGCAAAGAAAGATTTAAGAGATCATCCATCAACAGAGTTACATGGTCTGGTGGAGAGAAATTTCCACTGTTCCGAAACAGATGATAAGATGATTGTGATGATCTCCACGTGCTGTGCATGTATGCCTTGTCAATGAGAGCCCACCTAGGCCTGGAATACAAGAATAGTTTCAGAATTTAGACCCCGTGATCCTCTGACTATGTAAAAGTGATTGTAAAAGAGACATCAGGATAGAGAACTCTCTACCTTCTCTTTCCTTTAGAATGTGAAGACACTATAAAATTTATTGGAGGTTCTATAATGGCAGCAGATTCCAACTTCCAAGCCTGCCTATGATTTGACCACTCATCATATTCCAAACTTCCTATATGAAACAAGTCGGAAAATAAATTGACATGTAGAAGGGAGACAAAAGTCGGAATGTGAAAAAAATTAAAACAGCCTATCATCTGTATATAGCATCTATTACCGTAATTTCCAAGAGCATCCATGATACGTATAATGAGAATCAACAAAATGCTGTCATCTGATTTTTCCTCTAGTAAGTATCTGCACAAATAGCAAAAACAGAAGAGATTCAAAACTATAGCCACTTGAATTGACAAAAATAATACCAAGATTCAGAGAATCAGAATATTACTTGCAGGTAGTGTGTATAACTTCTGCAGCCTTTTCCCGTAGTTGAGTGCTGCCAACACTTGAACCTGTTGCTCCAGCAATTAGAAAAGAAGGATAACTGGAGTCTTCAATCGTGCCATTCCTGGAAGATGGCCTGAAATCAGGCAAGCAAGATAATACACCTTGCAATGAAGAATCAATACGTAAAAGAGTCACTTTCAAGTGCTCCTTTTCGTTGCCTGCATGAGTTGCACATGAACGTCAAGAAATGTGATTTTATATCATATTATGGAAATCCATGAACATAAGAAACGATTACTGGTTTTAACCAAGAAAAAACCTCAAATTCATATTTTTCCAACAAGTAATACTTCATGTTCCAACAACAACAAAAAAATAAACCAACAACAACAACTTGAGGATTCTGTATTACCTGGATCAGAGTGGATCTTAGTCTGGCATATTCTTAAAAGGTCATCTAAAGCTGATTGAAAATGAAGAACTAAAAGTTCATTAGCAAATTGAACTTCTTCATTAGTTGGAATATGCCACTTAGGGGCCTTAAGTGCTCCATCATCAGTATAATCTTTTGTGCAGATCCATTCCTCCAATGCAGTGGCAACAGGGTGGTTAAAGATGCACCTAAAAGCCATAATTTCCTTTAACTTGCTTTCAAGAAAGTTGTAAAGCTAAATAAACCAATCATAATTATCTGAGAAAATAGAAAGAATAAAATTACTTGTACTGATCCATAGGATAGTAAAGGACTAGGCCTCCAAGCAGTGATCGAAGAAGATGATCACCAGCTCCATTGACCTAATATCCAGAACAAGTCAGTCAGAAAAAAGGAGTGATGAAACAAAACTCAAGAAAATTTTTCAGAAGGCATCTCATTTGAATCTATGAATGCATATACACCATTCATATTGCTATAGGCAAAGAAGAAGATAGAGAAACCTTCCAAGATGGGGAGTCAAATGCAGAAACAATCACTTCCTTAAGTTGATCCTTGTAATGGAGAAGTGCAGAGCCTCCATAACTGATGGCGACTGATAATATCTTTAATTGATAGTCAATTGCTGTTTCAAGAGCTGGAGAAAGGCTGGGTTTGGTCTAGAAAAAACAAAAAAGAAGAAATACATCAACTTCAACAACAAAAACCTGGCAGAGTAACAAAGCTACCAAGAACACAACTAAACAGACCAAGAAACCTTAGTTAAAACCATGGGGTCCAGAATTCCTCTCCCTCCAAATCCTGTCACTGGAGTTCCATTCAAAGATGATAAAACAGATGACAAAATTGGTTCTACAAGGTGAACAACTGCCTCTTCTGGATTGGAATGAACACATGCACAGCAAAGCAGGCCAACCTCGGCAATTGCTCCAGGAAGAATATTTGTCCGAACAAACTTGGAGATTTTCTTCAAAGCCTGTTCTGATTGAAAGGAAAGTTTAAAAAAAAAAAAACAGAATCCCAAGAAACAAAACACGTGACTTATGATTTGAACCCAAAAACAGAAACCTGATTATATAGTTGTTTTGAAAGCCTCCCAAGCAAGATTTCAAGCATGCAATAGTAGTACGGACCATCTTCAACCAGAAATGTTCCTGATGTCGCTGATGAATGAAGACCTTCATTCCTGTAAAGGGAGAAACAAAATGATTCCCACTATAATAGAACCAAACATTGTGATTAGTAGCACCCATTACTTACAGTACACTGCTTGGCTCCAAATGTAGAAGTAACGAAAATAGGCGGCAAAAGAATTCATCTAGCCATTCAGAAAAGCGAATCATAGGCATGGATGAGAGCTCATCCATATTATCATCCAGCATAGACATCTATAATTATAAGCAAGTTAGAGAAAAAGAACAAAAAAAAGTTATTTAAAGAGACTAGATGTAAACCACTTTGCTATAAGGACATAGGGCTCAGAGCTTACATTGGAAAAGATGGAACCTATTAACTGCATAGTTGCCAAGGTTTTAGGAGGATCGTTGGCATCCATACCAAGTAGTGCATTTGACAATGAAATCATGAGAAGATCAATGAATGTATCAGCACCACCTCCAAGATCGACTGGCTTAATTGAACCACTTGATAGGGATGTGAAGAAAAGAGAACGTCCAGCAAATGCTACTGACATCACAGCAGTTTTCAATTGGTGGGTGGCAGTCATCTGACTAGACATAAAAGTTGGCAAAAGAAGTTAACAAGAGAAAAGAAGCATAACTTCACCACCAGAGATAATTAACTCTTATCAACCAAACTGGTTCACTACTATGACCAAAGTTTTATAAACACTAAACGGAACCAACATAAAATGTTGGCAGCACTAATGTGCAATAAAGGAATACAACATTACTAACCGTCTCCAAGGCCATATGAAATCGAGAAGCCAAAAATGGAAGAACGAGAGCAGGCTCCACATAGGCTAAGATCGATGTTGCTGCAGCAACAGTCTCGGAAAGATGCTCATTTTTGCTATATTGACCACGATCAATTAGCCTCAGCAGCGCATTGACAAATGCACTCCTTTCTACTTTTCCTAAGTAAAGCTCAGCTTGATTATCATTATCTGTATTCCTGCAATCACAGCATATAAGTAGAAATACGTGCCAAATCAAATGCAGAAACAGATACATAATGTCTCAGAAGATACTTACTGCTGCTCATGCTGTAAGCGCTTTTGGAATGTAATCACCAAATAGAGCAAAAAGCGCTCCAAAGAATAAGTCCAGCGACCACCATTAGAGGGATGGTAATATCTACAAAAAAAAACCAAAAACAACCACAACAATCTAAGAACCATTAAATAGCACAAATAACTTGAAGACAAAACTAGAGCATTAAAAGTTAGGTAAACTAACTGCTCCAAGAGATTGACCAATTTCTCGAAGTGCTCTTGTGCCATACTACCAGGTTTTAGTAGATAGACCTGCAATATTTTGATCCCAATATAGTATCAAAAATAATACTAGGAAGCAGATATGAGTATCTATTCAAGAACCCGCAACGTAAGGGCCTTTTTTTTTTAATCTTACAACTGATTTGGCAATGGCCTTTGCTGGAGTTACTGTCTTATTGGAGAACAAAAACCTTGTGTTTCTGGGTACATCGACAGAAAAAGGATACGATCCACTTCCACTTGCCACAGGAACCTGGAAAGTGAATGAAGATGTTTAACTGTTGCCACTGATCAGCAGTTCGTGAAAAATGAATATAAATATGTATGTCTGTATAACAGCTTAAAGCAACTTCTTCTTCCAAATCAACAATTATAAGGGAGTAAGGTGACCTGAGGGTTACACTCACCTCAAACATGTTTAAAAATTTAGTAAACAATGCAGGTAAGAAACCCTCCCAGTTTATAGAATTGTAATTCTTCACTACACGAGCCATAACAGCAGTCCATTGACTATTCCAGAATTGACAGTTTGGGACTGAGTCCCAGAGTTCCATGCACTCTCTAATCCAATTACTGCCATGCAACAAAAAAAAATGGAAATTAATTTTCTCAACGTACTTGGATGAAGACCACACCTTAGTATATGATTTCCTTACTCTGAGAAGAAGTCCTGATTGTCTGCATTTGTAGGAAGGAACAGTCTCACAAACCCAGCTCCTTCAAAGGTTGCATTGTGCCATGGATTTTCCAAAAGAGATCTGAGAATACGTTAAGTTTTTCTTAAAAATTAAATCAAGCATTTGGAAAATCTTAGCCATTATTACCAGAATTTTTTTTTGGCAACGAACTAAAATACCAAATTTGAGTTCGTGTGACAACCATGAATAGTAAAAGAGGAGATTAATAAGGTCCAAACACAAAAGATAAACATTGACCACCATGATTTCTAATTGGGTATAGCATCCTCATAGCATAAAAATATAAACAAATATCACTATGAAATTTTGTTCCTAAACTCCGACTAAACTCAAATCTGATTAAGAAAAGAAAAGAAAGAAAGGGGGAAAAAAAAGGAACCTCATAGCACTTGCCTAAACTCTGACCAAATCTCTGAGGCAGAACCAGCTGGAAAGAACCGTCGGCAGGATCTAACAAGGGAAGTGACAGTCTCAAAATGACGCTGTCTCAACCTCCACCCCTCTGGACCAGTATTCCTAAAAAATAGACATAATCAAAGGACAAGTGACATATAGCGCTCAACGTAAACATTTCATAATAAACTTATTGAGGGACCTTTAAGAGGTCGAGAAAGGGTAAATAATTAAGCTGAAACAAAAGAGAGATAATTTATGGAATAATGCTTATAAACTCCATTACTTCAAGACATCACATCATAAAAGTTTTAATTGAGAACATGGCATACCATCATTGATAGTTAAAACTTCAAATCTTACCACAAAATAGAAAGAGTAAGGGCCAAAGGGAATTTATAGAGGTAAGATAAAATAAAGCTTTCTGTTAACTTGTCATCTACTGGCAACATGGATTCAAAAATCACAAAATGAAACATAAGTTTCTATAGCATATGACATTCATGGTAATTTAATCACAGTTTGTATCACATTGCCGGAAGCACATGCCAATGACTAACCTTGAAAAATGTGTATGAATAAGAGTATCATACAAAGGCCGCCACTGAACTTTCAAGGATAACTTCTTCCGATACTTATTAAGCAATCTGACTAAGATATTTCCCCATCTAACCTAATAAGTAACAGAGGAACCATCGATAAGAAAAAGAATGACAGAAGCAAAGACAGAAAGATTATTCTTTCACGGTCCAATGAACCACCTGAGCATAAAGCTTGCTCTGAGATTTATGGAATAAGTCTAAGCCAATCTCAACAACTGAAACTACATCCTCCAAAGATATATCACTTTTTGCCTTTATGAAACTGCAAAGCAATAAATATGTCAGATTCAACATCATGTAATCCACCTTTTATTGTCAAATGGACCAAAGTTATACTCTCAACCATCTACAGACAAAACTATGAAGGAAGAAATGACAAATTCTACACTTGCATATTTTAGTAGACATTATGCTGAAATTTACACTAGACAAGGACCAAAATCATACAGACATTATTAGCACATAAGAAAAAAAATAGAGAAAATTATGACCTAAAGAAACAGAAGAAGTCACCTAATCGTATATTGGATGCAAAGCGATACAAAAGTAGTAGCAAATCTTTACCAATACTGAAACCATGAACGTGAAACCATATTGTTAAGTATCGATGCAGTCATACTTAAACAGTTGCTTAAATGAATAGTCAAGGTATGTCTAAGCATTATAATATAATATTCCCAAAAACTTTGAGTATAGATACTGTATTTAAGAATTTCTTATTCAAGGGGGAAGTACTTTTTGTGTATCATGTAAAAGAAAAAAATAGATCGGCTGACGTTTCACCCAGAAACTACTACAAACATTTCCCTTGTGATCCAATACAAGTAATCTTATGGCATTAAGATGTCCCTACAACTAATATATAAGCAGTTCTTACAAAATAACTGGTACTATGAAGATGCTCAAGTGTTGGTGTGAATACAACATCATGCCATCTTCTAAGGGTCATATCCCAAAGAGGCACCTATCAAATTCAGTACTCATAGAATGTGCCAAACACGGTCCACAACCCATCTCTCACCTCTATTGTGCTCAGTGGCAGCAGACATGCTTGCTACCTACTAGCAGACAGATAGGATAGGACCTAAACAAATGTGATTTGAGGTTTTCTATGTGCAGTAACTGCCAGCCAGACTGCCTTCGAAATAGGTCGACTGCAGTGGTGAAGGTGATCATGAGGTTCCTTAATTGGGGAAAGGTTTATGAGCAGAAGTTAGACTAGAGGTTCTGTTATTTTAAGGGTCCACAGATGTATTAACTCCAACTATTAAAACCGAACAAAAGTTCCAGATTGAATGGAAGGTCTGAACTCAAACCTAAAAACTTCAACCAGTAGACATGTATTCTAGATTGAACTGAAAAGCTCAAGTATCTACTGTATCTATACAATTACTAGGTAACCAAACCAAACTATCAGGCAAAAAGCTCAATCCAAGTGAAATAAAAACTGAAACTGAAAGAACAAGTGCCCAACTGGCTTTCATCAAAAAATGAAGAAAAGTTGAGACCAAAAGTTTAATATAAAAATGAAATTGGAGCTTACAGGTCAATAACAGAGATCCATTTGAGAGTGGAGTAAACGCAATCGGGGTCATCGGGTCGATAAAGGTCCCTGACAGAAGAAACGACCCGAGAGAAGGATTTCTGCTCCTTCTTGGTCTCTTCTGCAACGGGCGGGGGCAGCCATGCATTGTAAAGATGCATATCTGGCTGAGGTTGTTTGCCGCTGCCGTCTTCTTTGGTTGCGAAAAGGAGTCCGAATTCTGATCCAAACGAAATGGGAGAGAGAAATTTCAATAGAATAGGATAGGATTTGGATTTCACAGGTTTGGAAAGAGTATTAATAGTTGCGCTGAGGTAATTTGATGGCTTTCTTTTTTCTTTCTTTTGAAACAAGAAATAGAGGGGCGAGACCCAGACCCAGAGATTGAGATTTTTTTTCCCCCTGTTTCGTGGGCGAGGGGCTGAATGCTGACGCTGACGGTGATGTTTTCAGTTTCTGACTTTCAGGATTTTTCTTTTTCCTTTACAATTTCAAAAATGAGCCGTCGCCCGTCAAATTGAGTTACAACTTAACATGCGTAAGTAAAAATAAGAATGGCTTGATTAAAAATTTGGCCACTGAACTCTCCACTAGATGAGTTCCTAAACTTCAATTTTAGCCAAATAAAAATCGGCCAAATAATAAACCCTTTTTATTAATACGGAACCTAACAGCTCAGTTAAAAAAATGGCAGGTTAGCAGAAAAATACCACGTGGAATATAATTTTCGTAAAAAAAAATAAAATAAAATAAACCAATACACATAAAATGAATTAAATCTTTTTGTTTTGCTAGTAATGAATAAATCATTTTTAGTTTTTTGTTTTAATATTTTTAAAATTATTTTCCATATGACTTTTTTTTGTTGACATAGCATGATGACATGGCATTTCCTAATGGAGTTGTTAGGGTTTCGTCTGAAAGCTTATTTGGCCGAAATTGGGATTTCAAGAGAATTGAAGTTCATGGACTTATTTAACTATTGACAAAAAATTCAGAAGCTAAATTTTCTATTAAGCCCATATATAGTAAATGAGTATTTATTAGAGTCCAATTTGAGCTCGACTCCAAATTTATTTGTAGAATTCGAGTTTGACTCAAGATAAATATCAAAGTACTTAATTTTGTTCCATTGAGTTTGATAGTCATTGAGAAAACACAGTTCTATGTTTTTTTATCTTGAATTCAAATTTGAACAATCTTAATAATGATTAAGATGATAAATTTATCTCCCAAAAAAATGATAAATTTATAATTAGAATAATATATTATATATATATATATATATACTAGTCTTTACTTCCACGTGCATTGCACGTGATCCAAACTCGATAATCCGTCCAATCCAGTCGAACTCGACTTGATCATAGAAATTAAACGACCGACGACCCGACAAACTCGTAATCCGAATGACACATGAAATTAACCCGGATGACCCAAAGATACTATAAACTAAAATTATATTTTATTCAATAAAATCCACATTGTTATAATTTTAACCATTCTAAACTATAATTTATTCAATAATAATTATATTATTGTTATAATTTTACCTATGATTAAATTTGCTAAACTTCATTATATGAACAATTATTATATATGAATAAATACTAAATAAGATTATAATTAGTAATTTGTTTTTTACATAATGAATAAATAATAATAACTAATTAGTAATTTCTTGACAATTTTTCTATTAGGAAAGAACATAAATTTAGATATTATATTTAATATTTATTTGAACATACACCCCACTTCATACTTAATTACATATTTAATATTCAAAATTATTAATATATAAAGGGACACATGTCAACTCTTTAACCCGTATATGCAGTTTACTAAACTTAACCGATAGTGGATTGTAAAATAAATTGAATAATTAAGACATTAAATAAATTTAAGAATTAAACATTAAAAAATTCAAGACTGACCCAATTGATCCGAATCCTAGACCCAAAAACCCAAAACCCGAATGATCAAGAACCCGAGTGACCTGAGGTCAAAACCCGAACCAGCATGACCCTAAACCCAGCAAACCCGAGACCCGAATGACCTGAACCAAGATGAGCCGAAACCCGAATGACCCGATAAAATTACCTGACACATTTGACCTGGTCCAAGATGACCCGAACCTGAAACCCGTCCAACCCGCCCGATTGACTTTTTTTTTTTTGCATTAACTCCTATAACTTTATAAGTCAAAGGAAATAATTGTATGTTACTCTTCTTTTTATTTTAAAAATTTTAAATTCTTGTTATACACTCCAATACATTAAACTACCAATACGTACACTTCAAAAATAGAAAAATCAATCACAATAATTAAATTTTAAATAAATTTTTAACTTAATTAGTTTTAAAAAATGAATAATTAATTATTAGGCACCTTCTTTTTAACTTTTAAACTTGATAATAATACTTTTATTAGTTTATATTATAATTGAAATGGGTCCAAACTCCAAATCTACCAAAAAGCCTCCAATTTTTTAAAATTAAAATGGTAAAAATAAAATATTTATAAAAACTATTGAATTTAATTAAATAAAAATAGAGTTTAGTAGAATAACTGTAAAAGTTTATTTCTAAAGAAAATTGTAAAATTTAAACAATTTTATTTAAGGAATATTTTTAAAAATTGTAATATATCTAAGTTTTTTAATTAAATTAGTAAAATGGTAAAAATAAAATAGGTATATAAATAAAAGATAGAGTTTTTATTTGAGTAAAACTATAAAAGTATATTTAAAAATTCTAATATATAAAAGTAAAAATTAGATTTGAAAAAAATATAAAAGTAAAAATTAAATAGTTATAAGGATATTAGATTTAATTAAATAAAAATAGAGTTTTTAGTTGAGTAAAACTATAAAAGTTTAAACAATAGCATTTAAGAAATATATTCGAAAAATAAGGGTATAATGGACAGATATATACGAAAAATAAGGATATAATAGGTGATTCAAAAGTTTTACAAAACTCATACTTTTATATATAGTATAGATAAGCACTCAATGAGTACTATATCGAGTATTTAGGATAATCAAATTGGGTTAGTTCGACTATTAGTATTATTATTATTATTTATTATTTATACCTTAGTATATTGCAGTAGTAATTAATTTATTAAGATCGAATTAAGGTTGATGAATGAATTTAGTTGTGTTTTCGTCCTTGGTAGTATAAATAAATAAATAAATAAAAACAAAACAAACAAAGGTTGATGAATGAAATCATTTACGTAGGCAAACAAATCAAAAGGCAACTTTGATGGGATTGGGAGAAACGGGCTAAGCGTGGCATCCATTGGTCCATTGAATTGAATGATTAATAATAAAATGGATTATTAGACTTTTCTGTCCCTTTACTTATAAAAAATTGATAAATTAACTCTTAAACTTTTATAATTCCCGATCACACGTCTGAACTTAAAAAAAAAAAAAGAGATATATTAGCTATTTTTGAACAAAATTTGATTCAGTTCTGTTAACAATTGGACATAAATTAATCTTTATTCAGTTATTGGATGAAAGTTGATACAGTTTCATTAAATTTCGTGTAATTATTAACGAAATTGTACCAAATTTCATTAAAAAGTGCTAATTTGTCATATTTTTTTTTACAAATTAAGGAATGTAATTAACAATTTTAGAAGGCATCGTGCAGCTAAACTTGCTAAAGAGATTGAGGCAGCCTATTCTAAACATGATACTCATCTTCAACGGCCTGCCTGCTGGGTTGTTTGACCAAAACCCCCCTCGGGGTGCTATGTTTTGAACACGGATGGTGCTGTGAAGCAAGATACGGGAGTTGCTTCGGCAGGGGGCTTGATTCGAGATGCACAGGGTAATCGGGTCCAAATTTTTGCCATGAAGATTGGGTTTACTGATAGTCTTTATGCTGAACTTTGGGGCATTCGTGAGGGCCTGAGAATTGCTAAATCCCTTGGTTTGTCTAATATAATTGTCCAACTAGATGCGAGTGTAGTGGTGAGTTTCTTGAAGCAGGGTGTTGTCTCCACACATCATAAGTCGACTTTTTTTTTTTTGCCACACATCATAACTCGACTTTAGTCCATGAATCCTTGGCTTTGGCTCGAGGGGAGTGGATCCGTGATATCATGCATGTGTTTCGCGAAAGGGAACCGTTGTGCTGACTTTCTGGCCAATTTGAATCAGGATCTTGCTCATGGTTGTGAGATGCTGTTAGAGCCCCCGGTTGGTTTACTTCCTCTTTTGGAGCATGATGCTAATGGCATTGCCATTCGTAGACCTTAGCTGACTTTGTCGACATCTCATGTACCAAAAAAAGAAGCTCAATGGCTAATTTGTTTTTGTTTTTTTTTTTTTTAACTCCAAAGTTAGGAACTTTAAATTAACCATAATAAAAATCAAAGGCAAACTTTTCTCGAAATTTTTTTTTTTTTTTAAAAGATGTTTGGGCTTTCAACGTTGCAATTCTGGGCTTACTACTATAAAAGCATGATGTATTTCAAGAACAGAAGAGTTAAGAGCCCAATAAGAGAAGTGACCGTTCTCGTTCACCGTTGAGCGTCAACCAAAAAAATAGATATATAGTACTATAAATAATAAAATATATAAAAATTGGAAACAAAATCTGACCGTTGGGATATGAAATGTTACCGTTGGCAATCAATCGCTCAGGCGTTTTTTTGAGGGGGAACAAATCAATTTATATATCTGGATCTGAACCTTCCTTGCTCTGCTCAACTTGAATCTGCGATTTTTCTCAGCCTCAGATATTTTTGCTGCTTCATAACCCTCCATCCGTACGACAAGGGTGAAAATGAAAGAAGGGCATATTGTAGAAATCCCGGTAGATGAAGAGCATCAGGAGAAGCTGTCAGTCTCAGGTGGTTTGAACAGAATGACAAGCAGAGCAATGCAAAACCATCCACTGATGGAGATCTCTGAGAGTCCAGGCCATCTATTGCTTCTGAAGGTGTGGCAAAGAGAGGAACATGTTTTTGGGCGCAGAATGGGTGTGAAAGAATGGCGGCTGGAGAGTATAAAAAGAGACATATTCCAATTGTGTTGTTTGTTTGTGATGTTTCATGGGTTCTTCTTCAACATCTTGTTCGCATCTTCTGTGAGTGGGAAAGAGCAGCATGGACATGGTCATGGATGCAGCAAATGGTGGATACCATCCCTTGTATCCCTATCAACTTCACTTGTGTTTGTGTTTTTGGGCCAGGTTAAGGTTTGCAGGTACTGGAAAGTCTGGAGGCAGTTGCAGAGGGAGAGAAATGATAACAGGGCACTCACAAGATGCATTCAAGAACTGAGGATGAAGGGGGCAAGCTTTGATCTGTCCAAGGAGCCAGCTCAGATGGGGATGGGGAGGAGGATCAAGAGCTCCAGCGTTGAAATCAACTGCAAGTGGAACCCTCTAACCTGCTGCTCCCACTACCTTATCACCATTTCCCTTGTTTGCATCTCCGCTTTGCTTTTTCCAGCCTGCAACTTCATTCTCTGTGGATTTTAGTTTTGACTTTAGATATATGATGCCAAGTTGCCAAAGGTGAAAGGTGAATGATTGATCAACATGAGTAAAGGTCTGGTTGCACAAATTTCTGGGAGGATTCTTCTGTTGGTTTCTGATTTCAATTCATTGGATTTGGGGATGAAGCATCTTGGTCCGATAATCATCAGCTTTGGAGTAATCAAGTGTTCCATAATTACCTCTTTTAAGTTTAGCTACTAGTACTAGTACAATATTTTAGTTTTAGTTATTAGTGATAATATAAGAGTTGTCCAAGGACGACGGGGGTTTTTGTGAACAGAAGTAGGCCAGACCCAGACAGCACTCTACTGATTGGTTCTTAGGCAACACTACTTGTGTGCTAATTTGTTTTAATTGTATAATAAACAAGCTCTCTATTAGTATTCAAAGGCAAATCAGCAATCACTATAATTTATTTCAACTAGTAAATGTGCCCCCGCCCGGGCCCTCTTATTTTCTTCTCTTTCATCACTATATGTGGCGATACGCATAAATTACCTCCTAATTTTTCCATACACTTGAATCAATGATTCACCAAACCAACAGCTGAATATATTTGTTCTTGTTATCTCCGGTATAGGCAAGTCAAGTTTTATTTTGGATTCCTTCCACTATCACGGCAGCAAAGTGTGAATATCCAGACAACATACTATGTAGGATCGGCCGCACCCGCATGTCCAATTTGAATCTAAACAAGTCGTGAATCTTTCTTTTTTTGCCCATCGTCGTGAACCTTCCATAGGCATATAATGTTTGATTTAATTATATAATTATATAAAGCTTTTAATTAAAACAATAAATTGAGTCTACAAACATATATCTCCAAACTTTTTCCATCTAAAAAGAAAATAATTTGATGGAAACAGTTACTAAAAGATGACGTAGTAATAATAGAGAAGAGAGTCCAAGTTAAATCAACAAATCGGCTGTGAGGAGAGAAATGGTTTGCTCCACGAATCAAACCATCTGTATCCGCTTGATTGATGATTGATTCAATAAGCATGATAACCAACAAAAAAAAAAAGCATGATAGGCCCTCCACACGTAAGAAAAACAAATAATGGAGAATTTTTTTTTTTGACCAACC